>JACXGM010022144.1:0-16874 GCA_016801145.1 Umbra pygmaea | reverse complement strand
TGTGTGTGTGTGTGTGTGTGTGTGTGTGTGTGTGTGTGTGTGTGTGTGTGTGTGTGTGTGTGTGTGTGTGTGTGTGTGTGTGTGTGTGTGTGTGTGTGTGTGTGTGTGTGTGTGTGTGTGTGTGTGTGTGTGTGTGTGTGTGTGTGTGTGTGTGTGTGTGTGTGTGTGTGTGTGTGTGTGCCGGCAGTGCGCAGGAGTCAAACGCCTGTGAATTTATAAGCTCCTCACCGCAGGCCAAAGCCGAAGCCTGCCAACCTCCTTTGTTTCTTCCTTTATCTCTTTTTTTCTCACCTTCTCTTCTTTTTCTCTCCTTTTCTTCCACTATCCCGTACCGACCAGGAGTGACACTCTGTCAGCAGCCAAATTTTTGTATTTTACTTTCACTTGATCCATTCTGTCTGTTCCCTCTTCTGTGTGTTCTCTCCATTTATCTCTTTACTCCCAACCAGCACAGGGTCACAGATCTCTAGAAGAAGGTTCAGGGTTACCTACCATTTTGCACCTGCTGGTAAGACTGGTGCCTTTTTGTTTTTCCACGTTTTGTTGTCATGTCCAAACCCCCCTGACCCTGATTTGCCAGAAAAACTTCTCCACACGTGCGGGATGGTGAAGGGGGATCACAACACATGTAATCTGACCAGTTTGCACTGCCCCCATGTAGGGGATCTGGGCAAAGTTGGAGACGCTGTGACCAAAATCGAACCCTTGGACACCGTAACGTTGCTGTCTCAGAACAGCCCACCTTGGCCCTCAGAACCCTTCACTTGGTGCCTTGATCAGTATCACACAATCAGCAGAGCGGAAGTGAATTCACAGACTGAATAAATAATGTGCTGTGGTATATTAGCAATAATCCTCATGGGGATTGTGCTATATTGCCGATATATCACAGCTTCATATGGTGTCCACTCCGTGATGCATCATTCATATGAACAACTCCATTTACCACAGTCCCTCATGCCTTATTGCTTAAATATACCACAGCAAAGTGCTTTGTCTAGAACCTCCTTGATGCGTCCACGGCCATTTGTATATTGGCCATATGCTACGTCACCTCATGTATTTTTAAGAATGTTTGACATTGCATACAAAAGACCAAATAATATTATATTGCATACAAAATGACCAAATAATAATAATAATAATAATACATTAAAATAAAATGGTTTCTTCCGCCTCAAATCATGGATGGTCCTTCTAGGTTGTAAATCTTATTATACAATACAAGGTTGGGTTACAGTTAATTTTGAGTCCAAAATTCCATTTGTAGGTGCTCTACATATAGTTTGTTGGTGAAATGACTATCTGTTTATAAGCAACTTATTATGTGGGTTAGGGGTATGGGTAAGTTTACAATACGGTTTAGGGTAATGGTTAAGGTTAGGCTTAACATTAGGGGAAGGGTTAAGTTTAGAATTAGGATTAGAGTTAGTAGATAGTTTGTTAAAATGTTGTTGATAGTCTGCAGATAATCTGTAGAGCATCTAAAGTGTTACCTAAGGTTGGATAGAAGTGTGTGTGACTTGTTCCTCTCTCTAACCACCCCCCCCACACACATACACACATTTATATAGACACACACGTTCTCTACAAACAGAATTTCAATACCAATGAATCAGTGCCTGAAGAAATAGAAGAAAAACGATTTGGAAGCTTAGTAACTCAATATGTGCGTGTGTGTGTGTTTGCTTGAGTGTATGCGCGTGTGTGCGCATGTGCGTGTATGTGCGCATGTGTGTGTGCATTCGTGTCTGTGTGTGTGCGTGTGTGCTTGCGCTCTCCAGCTCATGTATTTCTGTGTGTAATCATCCATGTCTGCTCTGTGGGGACAACAGATTGTGTACTGAACAGCCCCGTGTTTAGAACGCTGTCAAAGTAGTCACAGTAGTCACTGGAGTCATATTAGTCACTGTAGCCACAGTAGTCACAATAGTGCCTGTAGTCTCTGTAGTCTAGTGGTTTCTTGGTGGTTCTGTGTTGAAGTGGTACTGTGTTGAGGTTGTCGTGTGTTGAGGTGGTTCTGTGTTGAGGTGAATTTGTGTTGATGTGAATCTGTGTTGAGGTGCCTCCGTGTTGAGGTTGTCCTGTTTTGAGGTTGTCCTGTGTTGAGGTTGTCCTGTGTTGAGGTGAATCTGTGTTGAGGTTGTCCTGTGTTGAGGTGGTTCTGTGTTGAGGTGGTTCTGTGTTGAGGTGAATATGTGTTGAGGTGCCTCCGTGTTGAGGTTGTCCTGTTTTGAGGTTGTCCTGTGTTGAGGTTGTCCTGTGTTGAGGTTGTCTTGTGTTAAGGTGGTTCTGTGTTGAGGTGGTTCTGTGTTGAGGTGGTTCTGTGTTGAGGTTGTCCTGTGTTGAGGTGAATCTGTGTTGAGGTGCCTCCATGTTGAGGTTGTCCTGTGTTTACCTGACTCTGTGTTGAGGTGACTCTGTGTGAAGGTGTTTCTGTGTGGAGGTGACTCTGTGTTGACGTGGTCCTGTGTAGAGCACAATAGTCACAATAGTCACTGTAGCCACTGTAGTCACAGTAGTCACCATAGTCACGGCAGTCTCTGTAGTCTAGTGGTCTCTTCAATTTGTCTCTCTATTCTCTATCCATCCCTCACTCTTCTCTCCCTTCTTTAGTTTCTCTCTCTTCTCTGTTTGGTTGTTTTCACCTTCTGACCTCTGATTATATCTGAGTAGAAAGGTATCTAACCCAGACAAAAAGTTGTTCTGTGTTGAGGTGGTTCTGTGTTGAGGTGGTTCTTTGTTGAGGTGGTTCTTTGTTGAGGTGGTTCTTTGTTGAGGTGGTTCTTTGTTGAGGTGGTTCTGTGTTGAGGTCACAACATCCTGGTATTTTCTGAAACCTCTCTATCTTTCTGGACTATGGTAAACATCTACAATCCATCCATCAGCAGCACACATCATTATAACTAACTTTCTACCAAGTTGGATGATGACCACTGGCTGTGTGGATTAGGTAGGAGTGGATGTGGAACAGTTTTGGGAATGCTCTTTCTGGTCATATTCAAAGTCATGTTTAATGACCAGAAACCTAACCATATTTCCTGTGCAAAAGAACTGTGCAAGCATGTGTAGTGTAGGTGTGTAGTGTAGTTGTGTAGTCACAGACCTGCAAGAGTGTGTGTGTGTGTGTGTGTGTGTGTGTGTGTGTGTGTGTGTGTGTGTGTGTGTGTGTGTGTGTGTGTATGAGGCATCAGCGATGAGGATGAAAGTGTATGCAGAGTCCAGCATGTCATCACTGGGATGTACTTAGGAACGTTTGATCGATGGGAGAAGGAACAGGACTCGATGGTTAGGAAGTCAGACTTGTTATCGCAATGTTGATTTGATTTCTGAGTGAGCCAATTGTTGTTGTGGCCTTGAGCAAGGCACTTTACCCTAGTTGCTCCAGGAGATGTCCCTGTACTTGCTATAAGATTGTTCCATGCTGATAAATTGAATCATTTAATGTGTGGGGACTGAGGCACTTGTGCCAGGAAGTTAGGTTACATGAAATTGGCTCCCATTCAGAGCAGTAGACTTGCTTTAAGAGAAATTGATTAAATTATAACATCAATTCTCTGGTCCCTGGAGTTTATTAGAGGGAGTTTTGACGAGTTTGCGTAAAACATTGTTTGCAAATTCCTGTCATGTTTCTCCAATGTTCCTCTGTGTATACCTGTAGAGTAGGCTGTGAAATAGATATGCATTTTTTTAATTGCCATCCTGCCCTGAGATACCTTTGGAGAGTGTGGTTACAGCTGGGGATCTGCCATTATTTTGGTGCTATATGTTGTGTGTCTTCTACACTGTAATTCTCATGGATTTATTCAGTATTCCTGCCAAGGCTTTGGGAGAGGTGGGAAATGGCTAGGGATTTTAACTACTACTTCTCCCAAGCTCCCCTGAGGGCATTTGTAGACCCTGTATGAAGTGTCAGAATAGAGAGGTTGTGTTGACGTGGCCACAGCAGGCCAGGGGGGGCACTCTTCCAGGACCCCTTGTCCTCTCAATTAAGGCCGACCCAGACAGGAGCTCCAGAACCACAGGCATTTTTACTGTAGGCATCGGCAACCTAGGTGGTCAAGTGCCACCTGCGGGGGAACGTCAAAAAAATATATATATATGTATATATGTATGGGGGCAATCAATCTTTTACTTGTTTTAATTGTTGTAAAATTAAACAAATAACACATTAACTCAAGACATATTTATTTTTTATGAGTGAGACATTGATGACTCGAGAGACATGAAGGAGAGCGCGGGGCAGGTGTGCACGCTGGGTGAGTCGAGTGGGCTCTCCAGCTGACAGTTCATCCGTTGAAAATGTCTGACTGAGGTTTTGTAGGTAGGCTAGAAATGATGTTGCTAGGCTTATGTTAGGGGAGCTTTTATAAATGTACATTATTCATTTAAATCAATAGTTTTTTTTTCTCTTTGTCATTTCTTTCTCAACAAAGGCATATGATTATATTCACTTCATACATCGATTGGTGGGCACTAGGATCTGGTGGAGGCTGTCTCTCCCCTGCGTACAGACTAGGTGACTCTGTATAGGCTAGCAATTAGCATGCTGGAGCCTGCAGGTTTGTTCAGGATAGTGCCATGTACTGTACATGCATTACATACACTCATCCGAAAGGATTATTAGGAACACTCATTCAATTTATCATTAATGCAATTATCTACTCAACCAATCACATGGCAGTTGCTTCAATGCATTTAGGGGTGTGGTCCTGGTCAAGACAATCTCCTGAATCTCAGAATGGGAAAGAAAGGTGATTTAAGCACTTTTGAGCGTGGCATGGTTGTTGGTGCCAGACGGGCATGTCTGAGTATTTCACAATCTGCTCAGTTACTGGGATTTTCACGCACAACCGATTTTCACGCACAAATTAAAATTGGTTTCTTGAACATGACAATAAGTTCACTGTACTAAAATGGCCCCCACAGTCACCAGATTTCAACCCAATAGAGCATCTTTGGGATGTGGTGGAATGGGAGCTTCGTGCCCTGGATGTGCATCCCACAAATCTCCATCAACTGCAAGATGCTATACTATCAATATGGGCCAACATTTCTAAAGAATGCTTTCAGCACCTTGTTGAATCAATGCCACATAGAATTAAGGCAGTTCTGAAGGCAAAAGGGGGTCAAACACAGTATTAGTATGGTGTTCCTAATAATCTTTTAGGTGAGTGTATTCTAATAATTTTGGCTTGTTTTCGGATGAGGTTACTAGACCTATTAGGGGGTTGGATGGCAATGTCCTGCATGTTACTGTTTGAAAAAATAAACACAATTGTTTTTCATCATCAGATGAAATGTAATTCCATAGTAGATTTATTAATGTGCTATCATAGGTCATGTGTGTTATTTGCTAGGGACAGCCCAGAGTCCAGGTCAAGCATTTATTTTATAGCAAAATAGGGGTTAGCTCACTAAATGGCCAGAATGGGAGGACACATCTGCCCCCTACCAAGTACAGTTACATTCTTAAACCCTCTGGCCTTTTATGTGGACTGAGAACTGGATCTTTCCGCCTGTCTGATACACAAAGATGTTTTTTCATCGAGTTCAGTCCAGTGGCATTCAACAGTATCTACGTACAGAACAAGACATTTCATATATGATTAACTACAATTCCTACACATACTCAGTTATTGCTCACTGATGCATTTCACTGCACCTGGTTTTAATGGCAGCAACTGCTTATGTTCTGGTTAGATTTGTAGAGATATGTAATGTAGCAGATGTTATTATGCAGGTTGAAGAACTGAAGCAGTCTGGGTTTAACTGTCACACTCATGGAGAGAGCCTGATATTTGTTTTAGCTTGTTGGGTTGAGAATTTGATCTTTTATCATTCAGGTTACAGGTCAGATGCTCAAAACACGACGGAACCTGACCCAGTACTCTACACTAGCCTCATCCACACACCAGCAATTTAAAGCTGGATTCACACCAGAAACGGCAAAAAATACCCGTACGGCATCGTAATGCAGACACACTTGTACACCGCAATCAACATCGTAATCAATCTTCCGCATCTACGAGATGGTGGGCAACATTGCATACAACTGTCCTCCTCCTGCGAGTCGACTGGCAGGAGCTTCTTTCAGTTTAGTGTTCGTTGACAATACGATAACTATCTACTGAGCTGTCAAAGCTTTTCTTTCCAAAAAAAACCCCATAGGTGACAGCAACATATAAGCTCGTCCTCTGTGGTAAATCAACTTCCGGTTCTGGTGCAGTACGGCAAAGCACCGCACAAGTTGGATTATTTCAACTTTTGCGACACACCTGCTGCACCGCATCCACATTTTGCCGGTTTGGGTAGATTTGCCGCAGCGCTGTGCATTGCTTCCTATTGAAATGAATGGACTTCCGCCGCAATGCAACCAGTTTGCTGGATCTGGTGTGAATCCAGGTTTAGAGCACATTTTCCGTGGGCACTGCCAACTCTCACAATTATGTTTTTCAAATAAGAGCAGGTTGTTTGCTCAAGATGGTGACTGGCTCATGTGCCGCCATGTAGTTTCATAAAAAAATTTGGTTGGAAGTTAGAACCTTGTGGTGAATTAGGAGCAAATGCTTGAGGAGCCATCAGGCAATATCTGTCCATGTGCTGGCTTCCTCTACTGGTGGAATCCTAGCTGGGGGGCCGGTGTAACAGATGGGCCATGTCACTGTCTTCGCTGCCTTCATGCCAGCAGCGTTGGATGGCACTACTACTCTGTACCCGAGGCTCCTATGGTTACCCATACACAGCATGGGAACAAGCCGACATTTAACTGCAGTTAGCAGCAATGTATTTCCCAAGTGTCCGGAATAGAATAGTTGCCAGTGATGTCACTGGTAAAATGTTTGAAACTACAGCTGGTTATGGAAGTGTTCGGATGACTTCCTGATATTCATTTGTCACGTTTTTATTCTCAAATCAACAAAATTTCCAAGATGGCGTTAGAGGTCAGACGTGTTTTGTATTGCGTCTGTGTACATAGTGTGTTTTTTTGTCTACTGTCTTTGTCTTTTAACTTTTTTCCACAATTACAACTTTTACGCACTCTGGTTTATTTCTATTTTTCCTACATTCTGATTCCCGACAGTCATCAGCAACCTCATCTGAAATGACCCATCAAACTGCCTCAATCCACCGCACTATTGCATCTATCCAGCCAGCTACCTAGCTCAGTTAGCTTTATCCAGCCAGCTACCTAACTCAGTTAGCTTTATCCAGCCAGCTACCTAACTCAGTTAGCTTTATCCAGCCAGCTACCTAACTCAGTTAGCTTTATCCAGCCAGCTACCTAACTCAGTTAGCTTTATCCAGCCAGCTACCTAACTCAGTTAGCTTTATCCGGCTAGCTGGGGGCCTGTGCTACATAGCCATTAGCTACATTTGCCGCTACCATCATCGCACACAACCAAGTTGAGCAATACACCGGATTACTGTACCCTCTGCCTTCACTTATAGGAACTTTATAGCCTATTACTGGCTATTTACAGCCAACCAACCAGCGAATTGGCCAGAATGCCGCATCCAAATTGGCATACAGTACGTTACTGTTGAGCTAGCAGCCTGGGTTAGTTTACCTCCCGGCTAGCAGGGGATTCTGCTCCAACAACAACACGAACCTTGGCTAGTCCGCTCATCCAACACCGACGTCCCAGAGTACTGCAAGACCCGCAATAACAACCCAGTCAACGGGGATTCCTTCATCGCTGCCCCTCGGCCTGCCTTCCAATACGTTGTGGCCGATGATATTCCAGCTAGCAGCCTACTGCCCGGATTAGCGGGCCTGCTCGAAACATCTAGCGGGCCTGCTAGCAACATCTTGTTAGACACCCTTGTCAGATAAGCAAACTGTTCATCGGACTTACTCTTCACTACTATCTGGTCATATACATATTTTGACTCCATAATCACTATACACATGTATATTATTAACCTTCTACAGGAGGCCCCATTCTCCAGACAGTAACCCTGTTCGATTAATCATTTGCACAGCGTGCGCACAGTTTTTGCGGAGCACTATCAGAAACTTAATTTCTGACCGGTTCTCTTTGTATCTGTTTTACTTTTAATCTCTCACTCATTCAACGTCTGTGCACTTTCTGTCAATATGCCTTGTTTTTTGCAATTTGGATTGTACCTTATGGTTCTATTATATTGTAGATCACCCAGTTGCCCTCAATTCCCGCCAAAACACCTTTTTCCCTCCCCCCTCTTACTCAGAGAACCTTACTAATCTATCTGTTCTAACCAACTCCCATAGAGATGCTGCCGCACTCTTTCTAACGAAACACCTTGGGCCACCCCCTATACACACTCACCTCACTATATCTTTATCTGCCCACCAGGCAATTAAACTATTTAACCCTGCCCAGAAATTCACTCCACTCATTCATTCCACCCAATGCTCTAAACACCCCATTCTGAAGGCATTCTGCCGAGCTCTCATACTGCTTTTACTCTGTTCAGCTGGGGATGTTGAAAGAAACCCTGGTCTGCTAACCAATAATGCCATCCCCACCCCCCAGGTGCTCTCTTACGTAGACTTCTGCAGCAGTAAAAATCTTAGGTTCATGCATATTAATATCAGAAGCCTACTTCCTAAATTGGATTTATTCACTGCCCTTGCACACTCAGCTAACCCTGATATCCTAGCCTTGTTTGAAACCTGGCTTTGGAAACCCACCAAAAATTTAGAAGTATCAATCCCTAATTATATTATTTACCATCAAGACAGGATCACTAAAGGAGGCGGAGTCATACTCTATTGTAGGCAGGCACTACAGTGCTCTGTTATCTTATCTAGGTCCTTGCCGAAACAGTTTGAGCTCTTACTTTTGAAAATTCACTTTCTAGAAACAAGTCCCTCACAGTAGCCACCTTTTACAGACCCCCCTCTGCACCCAGTTGTGCCCTAGATCAATCTGTGAATTGATTGCACCCCATTTATCTTCAGAGTTTTTACTGTTAGGTGACTTAATCTGGGATATGCTTAATGCTTCACACAATTTACTGTCCAAAGGTGATGCCCTCAATCTCACACAAATCATCAATGAACCCACCAGGTACAACCCAAAATCCACAAACAAGGGCACACTCATAGATATTGCCCTAATTAATATGCCCTCTAAATACACCTCCGGTGTCTTCAGCCAAGACATCAGCGATCACTGTCTCATTGCCTGCATCCGTAATGGGTCTGCAGTTAAAAGGCCTCCCCTAATCACTGTCAAACGCTCCCTAAAACATTTCTGCGAACAGGCATTCCTATTTGACTTAGCCCAGGTACCCTGGAAGGATATCGACCTTATCCCTTCAGTAGAGGATGCCTGGTCATTCTTTAAGAATGCCTTTCTTGTTGTTCTAAACAAACATGCCCCTTATAAAAAGTTCAGAACTAAGAGTAGATACAGTCCGTGGTTCACTCCAGAACTCACCGCCCTTAACCAGCATAAAAACATTCTGTGGCGTACCGCTTTAGCGTCGAATAACCCCCACGACAGTCAACTTTTCAAGGAAACCAAGAATCGGTACACACAGGCAGTTAGGAATGCTAAGGCTAGCTTTTTTAAACAGAAATTTTCTACCTGTAGCACTAATTCTAAAAAGTTCTGGGATACAGTAAAGTCTACGGAGAATAAGAACACCTCTGCACAGCTGCCCACAGCCCTAAGACTAGGGCTGGGAGGTGTGGCTTAAATTTAATACCCCGATATTTTTCAAATGTTTGACGGTATCACAGTATTTATCGGTATTTGATTTTTTTAATTAAGTGTTGAAATAATTAATTCTAGGCAAAGCAGTTTTAAGTAGCTTTGTTCGTTATGATTTGTGCTGGAACACCAATAAACAAGACTGAGTAAGTAAAAGTAGTGCTATTGTTTAAATCTTTATTAAATGCAGGAATACTAATAAATAACTTTGCAGCCGCAAAAAAACAAGCCTATCCACTGTCTATGGCTTTAGTACTGAACCTTGGCATGTTCTGGCACCACCACATTGAAAATAAATAACACAATAAATAACTGAAATAAATTGCAAAGGCTAATGAATGATACCAAAAGAATAACAAAATAATGTAAATATTCAAGTATGACAAGTATTCAACCAGGACAAGATAAAAATAGCCCTTGACCTCGAGCCAAACAACCCTCATATGCTTGTTGCCCTTGTTATAACATTGGTCGAGTGGCTTAGTGCAGGCGCTAATGGAACCAAGCGTGTATATGCCGTCAAGAGCATGCCAAAGTTGTAGGTGGCAGTGTAACGAAAGGCTGAAGCCCACGTTAACCAATCAGATTCCTAAAAATAGCCAAATGAAAATGTAAACATAAGTCGCACTTTTGGCGCAGGTGCATGTTCAGGCGCATACTGTGACGTCGGCTGCATAAACCTGTTTTCCTTAGTTAATGCAAACATGCAAACATGCAAACAGAGTTTTGCAAAATCTCCACTTTGACTGGAAAGCTGCTGCAGTAATCCCTCTATTCAAAGGGGGGGACAGTTTAGACCCAAATTGCTACAGACCAATCTCCATCCTGCCCTGCCTCTCTAAAATCTTTGAAACCCTTATTAATAAACAAATTATCCACCATTTCGAATCTCACCACAGCCTCTCTGACATGCAATCTGGTTTCCGAGCTGGTAGTGGACACTCAGCAACACTCAAGGTCCTAAATGACATCATAACCGCTATCGACCATAGACACTACTGTGCAGCAGTCTTCATTGATCTGGCCAAGGCTTTTGATTATGTCAATCACATCATCCTCTTTGATAGATTAAAGAACCTGGGTTTTTCTACTGACTGCCTAGCCTGGTTCGCAAATTATTTCTCAGGCATATTTCAGTGTGTCAAGTCAGAGGGCCTACTCTCCAGACCTCTGACTGTCTCTATGGGGGTGCCTCAGGGTTCAATTCTCGGGCTGACTCTATTTTCTGTATAGATCAATGATGTTGCTCTTGCTGCAGGTGACTCTATGATTCACCTGTATGCAGATGACACCATTCTTTATTCATCTGGCCCGACGTTGAACTCTGTGTTAAAAAACCTTCAAGTAAGCTTTAATAACATACAACACTCCTTCTGTTGCCTCCAACTACTTTTAAATCCTAGTAAAACAAAATGTATGCTCTTCAAACGATCACACAT
Organism: Umbra pygmaea; assembly: GCA_016801145.1. Classification (NCBI taxonomy): domain Eukaryota; kingdom Metazoa; phylum Chordata; class Actinopteri; order Esociformes; family Umbridae; genus Umbra; species Umbra pygmaea. The sequence continues at coordinate 5,731 of JACXGM010022144.1, read as the reverse complement.
TGCACCCGCCCGCCCACCAAATATCACTACACTTGACGGGTGCATGCTGGAATATGTAGACCACTACAAATACCTAGGTTCTGGTTAGACTCTTCACTCTCTTTCCAGACCCACATCAACAAGCTCCAATCAAAAATTAAGTCTAGAATTGGCTTCCTGTTTCGTAATAAAGCATCATTCACCTTTCCAGCCAAACTTGCCCTTGTTAAAATAACCATCCTCCCAATACTAGACTTTGGTGATGTAATTTACAGATCTGCATCAAACTCTCTACTTTGAAAATTTGATGTTGTGTACCACAGCGCCATCCGTTTTGTCACCAATGCTCCATATAACACCCACCACTGCAGTCTCTATACACTAATTGGCTGGCCTTCACTACACACCCGGCGTCTAACACACTGGTATCATCTAATCTACAAGTGTCTCCTAGGCAAAACCCCACCTTACCTAAAATCATTAATCTCCAGAGCAACACCATCTCTCAATCTGCATTCAAGCATGTTTATAACTCTGGTTGCCACTAAAGCCCGCACCTCCTTTGGCCGTTTCTCCTTCCAATTCTCTGCTGCTAATGATTGGAATTGTCTACAAAAATCCCTAAAGCTTGAATCCATTGTCGCACGACCACCTTCAAAGCACTACTAACAAATCTACTGTCAGACCACTGCACATGTTAATCCCAGCCAACCCTCTTCTGTCGTTATGCACTTTGCACAATCTAACACAATCTATCTAGCTGTCTGTATATTTTGCACACTCCACCTCCCACAGTCCCGGTCATTATGCCACTTACCATAGTGTTATTTACACACAGCCACTTTGTACCTCAACAATTGTACCCATCTACCTCAGCCCCTACTCTTCATTTTTTCTTCTTATAACTGTCTGTATTGTACAGCGCCACGCGACTGTATTCACCAATCATCTACCTCCTTGTATCGACATCTGTTGCACTACTTGTACAAATGCCTTATTGTTTGACCTGCACACTGTACTATTTATTGTACATTCACTGTTTTATTCTCTGTTATTACTATTTATTGTGCACTCCTTGTCTTGCAATATTATGTGTAACTTCTTGTTGTCTTTACCTCAACGCTTTTATCTTGGCCAGGTCGCCGTCTCAAATGAGAAAATGTTCTCAACGTGCCCACCTGGTTAAATAAAGGTTAAATTAAAAAAATGACTTTTCCAGACACTTACGATGGCTGAGTTGGGAAATTCAGAATGCATTGAGGTGTTTTTAGTGACTGCCATGTCAGAAACATGATCTGACATCAGAAGTAAGGATGGGCCGATACCGATACCAGTACTTGGTATCGGGCCCGATACTGGGCATAAATATTTGTACTTGTACTTGTGAAAAAGGGCCGATACTCCAAGCTGATACTTCCTTCACATTTAAGAGCGTTATGCTGCGCAACGCTTTACAGATTAGCCATAGATGGCCATAGTTGTTTTCTTAAAGTGCCATAGAGGGAATAGTAGCCAGTTGTATTGTTCAACCATGTAATGATTGGAACAACAATATCAACGATCTGGTAAATCTGATTCACGTAAATGTTTCGATAGAAATGTAGCTGTATTCCAGCACTATGCATATATTTCATATTAATGATAATGACAGTCTAATTCCTCTTTCAGAGACCAGCTTATAAAGCTGTACAATTGTATTCATTGCTATTTTTTTTTAAAGAAAGTAAAGCGATTTAAATGGAATAATGTTGCTCACAAAATCACTGCATTAACTGCATAATCATTCCAAAGATGGAGCCACGCGTGCCTATTGAAAAACACTCTATTTTCCTCATAGCAATTCTCTAGGAGAGTTCAAATAGTGAAATACGAAATCGCTTTTCTCATTGCTATTTTCATGTAGCCTAATATTTGCAAAACTATAGGTGCATATATTACAATCCTCAAGTTAACGCGCACATTTAAGTACAGGACCGAACGAAGGCTGCAAGTTATTAGGCTAGTCACTGCATACTGTAACGTTGCATGTATGAATAATAAACCTTCGGGAAGGAACGAGAAATGTCAGTTTGCAACACTTCTGGGTGAACAAAATAGTGTAAGTTCTGACATACTAACGTTAAGAAATATAACTTAAAGGAAATACGATGTAGGCTAGTGTATTATATTTTGTTCAATAGATGACAGTGATAGTACAGCTACTGTATAATTGTGTACCGATTATAATAAATACCTTAACAGAATATTATATGATTAGGTCATCCCTGTTTGGAGAAAGTCACTTCAATCAGTCATTCTCATTTTACACAAAAGGTCTGCAATGCTTAGTGCAACTGTGAACACAAACCTGTGGATATTGCATTCGCTTGTGTGTTTCTCTCATTTTAGCTAATTAGGGAAGGAGACGTAAACTATTGACATTTGTAATAAATATTACACATTCTTGACCTGCAATGTAACTTATGTTCTTCTGGATATGTAGGAACATTTACTTTTCTATATTTGAATTTGCTGATCAACATCTAAGAAATAGCAGATTTTAGCTTGATAAATGTGACATTTGACATAGTAATTAAAAGTACTCGTATCGGTACTCGTTTCGGCAATTACCAAAAATGAAATTCTCAGTACTTGTACTCGTTCCATAAAAAGTGGTATCGGCCGATCCCTAATCAGAAGTCTGGAGTCCTTTCCTACAGAGCAAAGTTATTTCCTTCAGAATAGAGCCCTTTCCATCAGAGTAGAGTATTTTCCTTTAGAAAAGAGTCCTTTCCTTCAGAGTAGAGTCTTTTCCTTCAGAGTAGAGTCATTTCCTTCAGAGTAGAGTCCTTTCCTTCAGAGTAGAGTCCTTTCCTTCAGAGTAGAGTCGTTTCCTTCAGAGTAGAGTATTTTCCTTCAGAGTAGAGTTTTTTCCTTCAGAGTAGAGTTTTTTCCTTCAGAGTAGAGTTTTTTCCTTCAGAGTAGAAACATTTCCTTTAGAGTAGAGTCCTTTCCTTCAGAGTAGAAACATTTCCTTCAGAGTAGAGTCCTTTCCTTCCGCGTAGAGTCCTTTCCTTCCGCGTAAAGTCCTTTCCTTCCGCGTAAAGTCCTTTCCTTCAGAGTAGAGTCCTTTCCTTCAGAGTAGAGTCCTTTCCTTCAGAGTAAAGTCCTTTCCTTCAGAGTAGAGTCCTTTCCTTCAGAGTAGAGTCCTTTCCTTCAGAGTAGAGTCATTTCCTTCAGAGTAGAGTCATTTCCTTCAGAGTAGAGTCATTTCCTTCAGAGTAGAGTCATTTCCTTTAAAGTAGAGTCCTTTCCTTCAGAGTAGAAACATTTCCTTCATAGTAGAGTAATTTCCTTCCATGTAGAGTCATTTCCTTCCACGTAGAGTCCTTTCCTTCAGAGTAGAGTCATTTCTTTCAGAGTAGAGTCATTTCCTTCCGCGTAGAGTCATTTCCTTCAGAGTAGAAACATTTCCTTCATAGTATAGTCATTTCCTTCCACGTAGAGTCATTTCCTTCCACGTAGAGCCCTTTCCTTCAGAGTAGAGTAATTCCCTTTAGAGTAGAGTCATTTCCTTCCACGTCGAGTCCTTTCCTTCAGAGTAGAGTCCTTTCCTTCAGAGTAGAGTCGTTTCCTTCAGAGTAGAGTCCTTTCCTTCAGAGTAGAGTCATTTCCTTCAGAGTAGAGTCCTTTCCTTCAGAGTAGAGTCCTTTCCTTCAGAGTAGAGTCCTTTCCTTCAGAGTAGAGTCCTTTCCTTCAGAGTAGAGTCATTTCCTTCAAAGTAGAGTCCTTTCCTTCAGAGTAGAGTCCTTTCCTTCAGAGTAGAGTCATTTCCTTCAGAGTAGAGTCCTTTCCTTCCACGTAGAGTCCTTTCCTTCCACGTAGAGTCCTTTCCTTCAGAGTAGAGTCCTTTCCTTCAGAGTAGAGTCCTTTCCTTCAGAGTAGAGTCCTTTCCTTCAGAGTAGAGTCCTTTCCTTCAGAGTAGAAACATTTCCTTCATAGTAGAGTCATTTCCTTCCATGTAGAGTCATTTCCTTCCACGTAGAGTCCTTTCCTTCAGAGTAGAGTCCTTTCCTTCAGAGTAGAGTCCTTTCCTTCAGAGTAGAGTCCTTTCCTTCAGAGTAGAGTCCTTTCCTTCAGAGTAGAGTCCTTTCCTTCAGAGTAGAGTCCTTCCATTCAGAATAGAGTACTTCCCTTCAGAGTAGAGTCCTTTCCTTCAAAGTAGAGTCCTCACATTCAGAATAGAGTAATTTCATTCAACCCTGATCTGAATAGACTGACAGCTGAACACAATATGGCTGCTTGTCCTCCTCCTTCAGATGGGAGAGACCAAGATGGAATGAGAAGAAATGTTTCAGAAGACAAATGAGAGAGGAGACATGGAGCCTTAGCCTTCAAACTGGTCTATGCATAGACACAGGAAAACCAGCTTGCATCACTGCGGATTTGTCTTTGCAGCATCACCTTTTGGTTCTCAGCCCCCCCTCCCCCGATGCTGTGTCATCAAGGCTTCAGGAAGGTTCTCTTCTTCTTTCTTCAAGTCATTTTAATGTTTCAGATAATGAATATTTCACCTGTCATGGACAGACAGGGAGCAGAGCAGAAGAACAGGCAGGTCCTGGAGAGAAGAAAGGAAGGAGAGGAGGTGAGGAGGGATAGAAGGTGTAGAGAGAGAATAGGTGAAGAGAGATAGAAGGTGTAGAGAAGGAGGAGGTGAGGAGAGATAGGAGGTGAGGAGAGATAGAAGGTGAGGAGAGATAGAAGGTGAGGAGAGAGAGGAGGTGAGGAGTGATAGAAGGTGTAGAGAGAGAGGAGGTGAAGAGAGATAGAAGGTGTAGAGAGAGAAGAGGTGAAGAGAGATAGAAGGTGTAGAGAGGGAGGAGGTGAGGAGAGATAGGAGGTGAGGAGAGGTAGGAGGTGAGGAGAGATAGAAGGTGAGGAGAGATAGAAGGTGAGGAGAGATAGAAGGTGAGGAGAGAGAGGAGGTGAGGAGTGATAGAAGGTGTAGAGAGAGAGGAGGTGAAGAGAGATAGAAGGTGTAGAGAGAGAGGAGGTGAAGAGTGATGATTAGGGTAGTGGATGAACTGGTCTATTGATCCTCTGTCACAACTGGTCACACACGGTAATAAGACACACACACATTGTACATGCAGAGCAATGAGAAACCTAACAGTTTTTCAGATAGAGAACTGCAGAGAGGCGGGGGGGTCTGGAATTTATGTGGGGGGAGGGAGGATAAGAGGGACTGATGGACAGAGTTAAGAGCAAATAGGAGGGACTGATGGACAGAGTTAAGAGCAAATAGGAGGGACTGATGGACAGAGTTAAGAGCAAATAGGAGGGACTGATGGACAGAGTTAAGAGCAAATAGGAGGGACTGATGGACAGAGTTAAAAATAGGTAGTTGGAGACTTCCTTTCTTTCTCGCTTGGCCAGGCTGTGTGTTGAGTACAGATTCACCTATAAACAACGTTCTCTCCCTCTCTTTTTTGGTCGGCCAGGCTGTGTGTTAAGTACAGATTCACGTATAAACAACGTTCTCTCCCTCTCCTTTTCGCTCCGCCAGGCTGTGTGTTGAGTACAGATTCACCTATAAACAATGCTCTCTCCCTCTCTTTTTTGGTCGGCCAGGCTGTGTGTTGAGTACAGATTCACGTATAAACAACGCTCTCTCCCTCTCTTTTACACTTGGCCAGGCTGTGTGTTGAGTACAGATTCACCTATAAACAACGAACTCTCCCTCTCCTTTTCACTCTGCCAGGCTGTGTGTTGA
>JACXGM010022143.1:0-16874 GCA_016801145.1 Umbra pygmaea | reverse complement strand
TATGGAGCTAAAAGAGTCTCAATAAAGATAAATGCACACACTACATTCACATATGCACACACAGGATTCATGCATGCACACACAGGATTCATGCATGCACACACAGGATTCATGCATGCACACACAGGATTCATGCATGCACACACATGATTCATACATGCACACACAGATACACAAATGCACACAAAATTCACAAATGCACACACCAAATTTTAAAAGCACAGAAGATTCACAAATGCACACAAAATTCACAAATGCACACAAAATTCATGAATGCACACACAATTCAGAAAGGCAAACAAAATTTACAAATGCACACAAGATTCAGAAATGCACATGAAACGATTCAGAAATGTATTTCTGATGCACACACAAATATATCTTGATTTACAAACTGCTTGCGGTCTGTGAACGTCACTGCATTTGTGTGTGAATTTTGAGACTCACCTTGACGTGGCTCGACACACAAATGCATTTTTTTAAGCCGGGAATGATCTGCAACCAATCAGATATCTCCCTTGTTTTAGCCAATCACAAGAACGCACCCCACGTGGGGGTTGTCTACTTATAAGCCAATCACATGAACGCTTTCACACAGCGCTATGCTTGTGGTGCGGGCTCGGGCGCGAGCGCGAGCGCGGGCGAGTTCAGTAAGTTTGTTGGTTGGTTGAGACAACATGGCTTCCGACAACGACAGGGGAGCGGTAAGTATAACTTAACGTGTTTAGCTAGTTATCTCCTTGTTATGAGATGCTGTTTAATTGTTACTGTTAACCGGTTTAATATTGTAACTATCAACATAAACTAGCGAGCTGAGCTAGCGAGTCTGCATGCTAATAGGGTAAGGCTAGTACAGTAGTATCTTTTCATAAAGTTGAAATTCTTGTGAATTAAGTGACTGTTTAACAGCGTCTTTCGCCCCAAGCCGACCTGTTCTGCGTATTGTTTCTAAAAATATGTAAACCTTTTATTATTGCAACAAAAATGCTTTATCTTTAAGGACTTCATCTACATGCCAGGACATATCGGCCTCAGGCATCACTGAGCACCTAGGTTTGTTTTACGTGCCAGTGCTGTGGAGACTAAAGGGTGATACCAGCATGTACAGTATGGCTAATGTCAGATGGACGTGTAAATGGTCAAATGTGTGGCTTCACTTTATTTAAGATAACTACGAGGCAAAGTGCAATGCATGTGAGAAGCTAAGTAGCTCTGAAGTAATGTTGCTCCGGTCAAACTCCTACTAGCTCCAATATCATCAGCCAGTGCTAATATTAGCACGCTAATCACTATGCCACAGGGCGGGCTGTAATAACCGCCAAATTGAAAAGACTGTTCATGTTCAATCTTTCTTGCTTGGCCTGTAGATGTTTTTTATGTTGCTTTCTGTTGAACGCTTCTTCTGTGGTTATAACGTAACTACAGCGCAGTCCACATTAAATGAGTCAGAAATAATTTATGACTTTATGGAAGCCCTTTCTTTCTGCTCGTGTATGCGCGTTGCTGCAGTATGCAAATTGACTTTGTGTGGGTATGCACTAACACCAGGGTTCGAATTATGATTTCATCTTTGTAGGGGTTTCTTAAAAAAATTGCTTAAGTAGGCGCGGCATGTGTAGATAAATAAATAAATAGCCTAACACATTGGACTTCATTTGAGTTCAACGTTTATTAATACAGGAGTAGAGAAACAACAATAATTACAAACCACCTTATATCACCCTGTTGCTATACTGATGGTATGATTTGGTTATCCTCGTGACAAAGAATGTGCTCTTCTAAGTGGTTTGGTATTTAAATAACATTTGACTTTACAACAAGCAGCAACCAATGTATAACATGATCAAAAACACACCCATCGCGATATGCGCTCAGCAGTAGCATAAACCTAATGCGTTCTTTTGGAAAACATGTTTCTTTTAGGCTGTTTATTAACATACATTTCTTGATATATATAAAAGGAAAATGTGCATTTTTTTGTGATCTAAATAATAGTGCTGATGATTTTTAGAGACCCCCCACAGGTGTATGATTTTACTGCTTTCATGTGAGCTCCCAAGTAATTGAACCTTGACTAGCACTTAATATAACGTAGTTGTTTATATGGGTGCTAAAAGTTGGGCAACAGCAAACATGTTGACGTCCCGCCGGCCCTTGACCAGTCGCTATGCTTGTAAGGATCCAGTCCTTTCATTCTCTTTATTTTCTCGTCATATCTCGTCTTTGCATTAGGATTTGTTTTAGCCCGCTGCATTTTGTAGGATTCTGTTTTTCACGCTAAGTTTTCATTATTTTCATGCCAGAAACGTAGCCTGCTATGCCAGCCCATTAACTGGCCAAACATACCCCTAGTTCTTTGCGTTTTGATGACGTTGCCGCCCACTTGGTCACATGTTTTAGCATTCTCTATAGGAACGAGCAGCTAGCATGCGCAGACCAGTGTCTACCAAGGTGAGTTAGTTATGTTACCCCCTGATAGAAAGGGTTCTGCTGCACATGCATTCGTCGATGACGGCGGACCTTCGACTACACTAAAGTAAATGAAAATATAATCGTTTTAGTATTTGTTTCCCTTACCCGTAGAGGGTTAATTGTCATAGTAATTTAATAATGCATTTAAATCGTACTTTTCATACACACAGTGTTTATATTACTTGTCCTAGAAAGCTGGACATGCAGTCTACAAAAATAAATTGTAAATTTCGGTTGTGAAACCGGCATAGGATGAAGCTGAATTTGGCCTCCAATTCACAGCTTTTGATTCTGCATTTAAGGGGAAACTTAAAAAAAGCAATTGAATAAAATTAAATATCTATTTCTCTATCCCTTAGGAATCACTGAGGCGTGAAATCCTTCAGAGATTGCATGACCGACTGCTACACATCTTGGAGAGGCAGCCTCTTGACATGGAAGGGTTACATTTTGTTTGCCATCAGAATTTAGTTTTATTAAGTGCTCTGGATGACGCAGTGAATGTAGGAGAAGAATTACTGTCTGCACTTACACATTTAAGTACTGTTCTCCAACAGGAGATTGAGAATGAGCTGACATTTATAACACTGGATTTGCAGAAGGGCTTTCGTGGGCGTCCACGAATTACGACATCAGTAGAGACCCTCACACATCTTCTAGAACTTGGGCTGCCATCAAAATGCATCGCTAGACTCCTTGGTGTGTCAAGAGCTACGCTTTTTAGGCGGATGGCTGAAAATAATCTTTTTATATCGGCCTCATACACTGGCTGCAGTGATGATGAATTGGACTCATTGATCACAGGAATTAAGAGCACAATGCCAGATGCTGGGTCCAGAGTAGTCAAAGGTGCTCTACTTGCACAGGGACACAGAGTGCAATGGGAGAGAGTATATGCATCCATGCATCGCGTGGACAGTGTAGGTGTGCTTTCCAGGATGACTCGTCTGAGATGTGTGGTGAGGAGGACGTACACAGTTCCTTACCCGAAGTACATGGTGCACATCGACACCAATCACAAGCTCATCAGGTATGTCTGCACACTAACTGTTTAGTTTGTTTTTGTTTCTAGTTGTGTATCTGGCATTGTGTATATTGTTTTACCACAACCAGAGTAATAGATCAGTGAACTTCATTGAATTAGAGCCATGAACTGATTGTATTCTGCTTACATTCCCAGAGATATTGTATTTAAAGACATTGGCTGTTGGAGAAGTTATGTAGTGTGTTTTGGACTTACTACTTGTCTGATTTCTTTTAACCTAGGTACAACTTTGTTATCTTTGGGGGAATAGATGGCTATTCAAGAAAGGTAAGACTTTTACTTGTCAAGGACAAAGAACTGCAAAATGTTTCTGACTGACTTCATTTTAAGCATGGAAGATGTTTTTTTCTCATACGGTTAAGTTTATCTTCAGTACAAAGAGGTGGTGTTCCTGAGAAACAAACATATTTGACTTCTATGGTTTTCTGTCATCGAGCAGTGTAACCTACTCCTAGGGTCATTCCATACGAACTCACCTGGAACCTCCTAATTCATGTCATAGATTTTCACAGTAATTTGAAAAAGTCCAAATCAGCCCGTATTTGCAAACTCCTATACTGATTAAGTTATGCATTTTAAAGTGGGGTCTTCTGATCCTGATCATTTGTATGTTTATGCTAAGCCTCACCTGTCATTTAGGCATTGTCTTTACCCCTTCAGAACGTATACAGGGGAAAATAAATTCTTTACAGTATTGATGTATTATTCTATTTGTTCCTGTATGTGTAGATGATGTACCTAAAGGTAGCAGACAACAACCGATCTGATACCCACCTGGCATTCTTCAATGAAGCTGTGAATGAGCATGGGTTTCCTATGAGGTAGTGATGTTATTTAATTGTAATTATTATTATAATTGCGTAAAGTTGAGGCTTCCCTCAAACGGCTCCATCAGATAAAAAAGAACTCAAACTTATTATTGCAGATATAGTAGTGCTTTGCAGTTGGTTCAAAGTAGCATAGTCTGAACACATGCTTGGACCTACAAGTGGACATAATCAGCATCATAAACCCTTCCAGGTCCCTAAATTGCACCTGAAACTTCTATAAGCTCATTAGCACATCGATGTACAATTGTAAAAGATTGCACTTCTGGTTTGCTTCTAAAGCTAAGCAGGGTCAGGCATGGTTAATCTCTGGATGGTAGACCAGTGCTGCTGGAAGTGGTGTTGGAGGGCCAGTAGGGGGCACTCTTCCCTCTGGTCTAAAGATCATTCCCAATGCCCCAGGGTAGTGATGGGGACATCTGCCCTGCGTAGGGTGCCTTCTTTCGGATAGGACTTTAAACAGCTGTCCTGACTCTCTGTGGTCATTAAAAATCCCATGGCACTTATTGTAAGAGTAGGGGTGTTAACCCTGGTGTCATGGCCATATTCCCAACCAGGCCTCTCACTTCAGTCATGGCCACCTAATAATCCCCCTCCTTCCAAATTGGCATACATAACTTCTCACCTCTACACCTGATAGCTGATGTGTGGTGAGCGTTCTGGTGCTAAATGGCTGCTATGCATCACCCAAGTGGGTGCTACACATTGGTGGTGGATGAGGTGGGCTTTCCCCATCACTGTGTAAAGCGCTTTGAGTTCCTTGGAAGAAAAGCGCTACATAAGTTGAATGCAATGCATGTACAATTCTGTAATGTCATTAACAAATCTCAATGGTCTTACTCTTTCACATGACATGGGCTACTTTTAAATTGTTGTCTCTAACATGAATCAACTACAGAATGCTGTAACCTCACACACAGGCCTCCATGACAGTATTTTTCTTTATTAAATCAGTTATCAGAAACTACAACAATTGAAAATTGTTCCATTATGTAACTTGTACAATGGAAATAGAAAAAGTTGAGAATTGAAAACATAAATCAGTTGACATTCAAAGTTGAGCGTTTTTAATGACACTGCTCAAAAAAATAAAGGGAACACTTAAACAACACAATGTAACTCCAAGGTAATCACACTTCTGTGAAATCACACTGTCCACTCAGGAAGCAACACTGACAGTCAATTTCACATGCTGTTGTGCAAATGGAACAGACAACAGGTGGAAATTATAGGCAATTAGCAAGACACCCCCAATAAGAGTGGTTCTGCAGGTGGTGACCACAGACCACTTCTCAGTTCCTATGCTTCCTGGCTGATGATTTGGTCACTTTTGAATGCTGGCGGTGCTTTCACTCTAGCGGTAGCATGAGACTGAGTCTACAACCCACACAAGTGGCTCAGGTAGGGCAGCTCATCCAGTATGGCACATCAATGCAAGCTGTAACAAGAAGGTTTGCCGTATCTGTCAGCGTAGTGTCCAGAGCAAGCAGGCAGGAGACAGGCCAGTACATCAGGAGGCCGTAGGAGGGCAAAAACACAGCAGCAGGACCGCTACCTCCGCCTTTGTGCAAGAAGGAGCACTGCTAGAGCCCTCCAAAATGACCTCCAGCAGGCCACAAATGTGCATTTGTCCACTCTAAAAATGGACAGAAACAGAATCCATGAGAGTGGTATGATGGCCCGGCGTCCACAGGTGGGGGGTTGTGCTCACAGCCCAACACTGTGCAGGACGTTGGGCATTTGCCAGAGAATACCAAGATTGGCAAAATCTGTTTTTATGTACCCGTTGCCATGGTGAATCGTAGTATCGGAGCTCCATTGATGGCTTTTCATTCCCACACACGCGCTTTCACCAGGCTCAACATACTGTGAGTTAACTAAACTAATTCTGGTCAGCTATTATGGAACTCAAATTTAAGGTATCAGGCTGTTTTTTTAAGCCTGCTTTCTGAAACAGGGCCTATTATTCTTGCTTGTTTTCTCGGTATAGGAAAGAACAACAATTGAAGTGACTTGTATTTCTCATTATACGTTGTAAGCACCTACAGATCAATTATTTTACATACAGTGCATAGACCTGTCAGACCATATTTTATTACTAAATTATGCAAAACTGCTGGGAAATTTAAAGGATTCACATACAGTTGGCACTTCTGCAGAATTGTCCTTGATGAGCTTATTATTTTTTTTTTCAGAGTGAGGGGAGATCACGGAGGAGAAAATGTGGGGATAGCGGAATTAATGTTCTCAGTTCGTGGAACTGACATTAGCAGCTTCATTGCAGGGAAAAGCGTACACAATCAGCGGTGAGTTAAACGTAATTTTGGAAGCCTAAAGGTGGTATTTAAGATGCCTACCATATGCAATTGTACAAACAGACAATATCCTCAGCAAAAAAAACTACTGGCCATGAGCGCAAATATTTAAAAAATCTTAGAATTTAATTTATATTATTAACTCCCATGTCAGTTGACTATTAACAAATGTATACAATAATCAATTTGAAACATGGCCATTAATTCAATGGCTGGGGGAAAGTTAAGTTATTCAAAGGATCTTAAAGGACATGTTATGAAAAATGTATTTTCCTCTTTTTTTTTTTTACAGGATTGAGCGCCTCTGGCGTGATTTGTTCATGAGTGTAACAGGAGTGTATTACAATATCCTGCACTCTCTTGAGGAAGAACACCTACTTGATATCAGCAATGTCCTACACATATTCTGCTGCCACTATGTTTTCCTACCGCGCATTCAGGCAAGCCTAGATGTCTTCAGTGATGCGTGGGACAATCATCCCATCAGGACGGAGCAGAACCTGACACCAAATCAGTTGTGGCAGGTGGGCCAGGCCCTTAACCCCGTTGCAGATCCTGATTCTGAGGTAAATAATGCATTAGTAATCTTCATCTTACATCAATTAAATCCAAATGCTAAAAAATGAAGGTTGTTCTGATTCTTGACCACTGTTATTTGAAGTCCCTTTTTTGGGATTCAAAAAGCCATGGCTTGATGCAAGCAAGAGTAGGATTGTTGGTATGCACCTCTAGTGAAATGACAATTTGAAAATAGCCAGGGCCCTGTTTCCAAAAGCAGGCTTAACAAACTGAGCTTATTCCTGAGCTCTGAGTTGACTGAGCCTGAGATGTGAAACTCAGTTTTCTGTTCCAGAACAGCTGATCACAATTAGTTCAGTTAACGCTAAGTAATTAGATCCTGATGGAAGCAAGTGCATGGAGATGAAAAAAGCCTCAATGGAACTCTGATACTACAATTCACCATGGCAATGGGTAAAAGGCAGAGCCTCCATTTTTATCAGGTGGATAGAAATGAATGCTGCCAACGCGGACCATGATTGGTTCTAAAACGCAGGATTGGAGGATCAATACGTTAACATAATTACTTTTTATACATCGTTGGTCAATCATCATTTACTAGACTGGAATTTCCTTAGTGATATGGGCACAAGTGTAAATTTGTTCAATAACATTTAATATGCATAATTTTCATACATGTCTTTGTCAGGGAATACCCATCCCAGAGATTCAATGGGAGGAGAGTGGCTACACAAATGAGCCTCATTTAGGGGTCAATATCCCTGAACTGGGCAGTCCCCTTTTGGATCTGGAAATGATGACCCTGCAAGACAACATGGATCCATTGCAGCAGTCGGACTGTTTCGGGGTGGATATATACCTCAACACTGTCCAATACGTTGAGAACTTAATTGAGGCAAGATAAAAAGCATGTGGCTCTTTCCACTTTCCAGTGGCTTCAACCAAAAATTTAACAAACTACTTTAGAACATTCAATTCTGCCTTATGCTAGGAGCCCAGGATCTTCCATACTAATTGACACTACAAATGAAGACAGTAGGTATTTTGAAAAGGAAAAATCCACCCCAACTTTCCTCTCAATATAGTGGCCATTTGATGTTTAGTAAAAGCAACCCTCATCCTTAGCTAGGGTGACTGAAAGCTAAGTCAAATTTGGTGCTGCATCCTGGGAAAGAACGTGGTCCACAAAGACTTGGTCCTCCAGGAATCATCGCAGAGGATATCCAGGACGTTGCAGCTCAGTCAGCAGAAAATTTAATAGGAAAGCCTTTTCAGACAAATGATTAAAATTAGAGTTTAGATACCTTTCAGCAACAACATTTAAACCATCCTGCCATATTATTTTGGTCTCCCCTGTGCTGCCAAAACAGCCCTGACGCAATTGGGGCATGAATAAGAAATTTATTTTTTTACTTGCGCTTTGCAAGTTATTGTTAAATAAAACTGGTAAACAACATTTTAATAAATAATTGATTTATTGCTCTAAAGAAATTCCTGTATTTTTTAAACCTTGTCCCGATTATGGTGGTGAAAACATTTTTGGAATTGGTCCAATATTGATTGAGAAGGCCATTTCTAATTGCTACATAAACCAGGGCAATTGTGCTACATGAAAAATAAGACCATAAAGTGGTTGTTTAACACTTTAATGTTGTTCAAGGGAACAGAAAAGTCTCGTGTAAATTTATCAAATGTAGCAGTATAGTGGTATTTACAACACATCACTGTAAAAAGCGTAACAAATGTAGACACGTCGGCTTTACAAAACCAACATTGTTAGCTGTTCACACTGTCATGTAGAACATTACTGTAAAAGGGCAACAGTAGTATTTGAGAAACTGGTATCTACCTATAAATCTGAATGTATTAAACATGTAATTATTGAACAGTTTATATAGTTAGTACAACTGAATGTCTATGGAAGTCTGAGCTTAATTAACTAGAGGCCAATAGAACTGCACAGCTCTGAGATTATCTTGATATGATGCAAGGTCATTGCACTGCAGAGGACATCATAAAAGTACACTAACAGCTAGATTAAGAACATGAAAATCACTAAAGAACTAGTGCACATAAAAAACACACATGCTAAAGAGAATCACCAAACCAACTCCAAGGTATTTGACAGGTGACAGGTGAAGGCGGTGCCTGACAAGTAGAATAATCTAACTTTATGTTAATGGTGCATCAATTCGAAGGAATTGCTCTTTTAAGTGATTCCATTTCAAAAGAGGGGACTGAGTGCAGGGACTGAGTGCAGGGACTGAGTGCAGGGACTGAGTGCAGGGACTGAGTGCAGGGACTGAGTGCAGGGACTGAGTGCAGGGACTGAGTGCAGGGACTGAGTGCAGGGATAAAAAAATATGAAGTAACGATTCTATCATAAGATTATCTTTTCAACAAATCCAGTTATGGCACTCTTAGTCAAGTGAAGTTGACACATCAGCAATGCTTGCTATTTAGACAGGCTTTAAAACCGATGGCATATAATGTGCTACACTTTAAAATATCAGTGCTGAACTTAAAAAGTACAAACTTTACAAAAGTAAAATCCCTGTAGTATCTTTCTCTCCTAGACTAGAACGTTAAAAGGATTACTTTAAATGCTGCAGTAAATAATGTGGAATGTAAAAGTATAAAGTTTCATTTACCAATTTTAAGTGCATTTGTGTTTCATTTCATCTGTATGTAAGCTGGGCTTTACTGTTTCTGTTAAACATTCACATTAATGTCTCCATTTCTGTGCTGTTGTAAAGCACACAGCAGAGGACAGAAATGAGGGAGAGAAAAATTACCAATTGACAATAAAACAGTAAACCAGCTCACACTGAGATGAAATGAAACAAATGCACAAATTGTGGTAAATATGAAGAACCACTTTATTATTGTAGCGGCTGGGATTGTTATGAGGATACAATTGTGTGATTTACGATGAGAATGAAAAGGAAATAAAGACCATTTACAGTACTACCTTCCTCTATGAATTTTCTCAAAAATCCAGTGACAAGACTGATTTTCTCCAATGGAACAGTGTCGTCCTCATCCTCGTCGCTGTCAAAGTTAGGTTGTGGCCAGGTAATGCTCTGGATCACAGTCTACAAGAGATCAAATATAAACATATTTCATGTCAGGATTGAAACTAATTGTTGCAAATTGATCTAAAAATTGTAGTTATCTTTTTATGAATGAACAATCTATTTGTCACAACACATTCATTTTAGATCTACACACCCGTGACACCAAACAGAACTACAGTCTTTGAAAAAATTAAATCATAAATCCCCCCACCCCCAAAATTCTCCTTGAAATTGTTGTGGCGTTCACACTAAATGACTGATCGGTGACAGGGTGTCACACTACACAAGCTGACTGCGGCTGTCTCAAACGATGCAGGTCTCGAAACTACATTTTTATCAAGAAAACCCATGTGAAATGCGAAACGGAAATTACGCAAACTGACACATGAAACAGCTGTTTGTTATTATAAAGATAGCAATTATAAAGACACAAAATCTGGGTGAAAGAATGGATTAGGACAAGCAGGTAGCAGGGATTGTCTAAGATACAGAAAGCTGGAGCTGCTCTCATTGGCTGGATGTGGAATTAAAGGTACAATATGTAATATCAATCAAAAAAATAATACATACTTTGCATTGAAAGAAAACATCACTATACATATATATTTCTTAGTTGTGTACTTACATTATCCTAAATGTTTCCACCAACTTTCAAATCCAGAGAAATTTGTACTTTAATTTGAAGACACGGGACGTTTCTTTTTGTCGCCCGTCAATGACGTCATATAATATAGTTGCTCTAAGTTCCAGGGAACCGCTAAAACATAACGGGAATTATAATATTTTTAACAATACATTACTTTGTCAGTGAAATTTTTTTCTGTCGGAGACCAGGATCGGAAGGTTGTCATCGACGACGATAACAAAACCCATGATCCCACGCATCTTCCCGACGTCATCCAAGTACATCTTTTGTATTTGTTTTGATTAAGAGCCCCCTGGCGGCCAAAAAATTACATATTGTACGTTTAAGTCAGCCAACTTCTCCAGATATTTCTCATGCTAGATATCTGGCTGGCGTTGGCGATGTATTGGGGCGCCGTTTTGATGAGTCGTTGAGTAGTTCACACAACTGGCGACTGTCAATCGATTACTGATTTTATTCCCGAACACACCTTGACAGTCCCTGAGTGGCAAATCGGGCTAAAAATCGTGTAGTGTGAACTGCGCTTTACCTGTGGGTTAAGCTCCTCACTTGACTCCCTTGGGAAAATGAAGGGGTGGACATCTGGCCTATCTGAAAGAAGTGGCCAGATTCCTGTTTGTTTAAGGCCTTTCCGTATGTGTTTAATTGGCTGTTTAACACGGTGAAGTACCTGCAGACAGAATTGACCGGACAGAAGGTAACATTTACACAGAGGCTCTATTTTATAGGAAAGAGACCGTAGGCACAGATGTAACATAACCTCCAATATAAACACTAACAAGCTAATTTATAAAAACATTGAATTCTTACTGCATGTGAAAGCAGTTCTTGGAACAGCCAGACACGATTGGTGGAGGTTGGACATGGAAGATCCCAGGACAGGCAAAGATCAGTCACTTTGGTGTTGTCTTCTGCAGTAAGTTCAGCATTCTTCAGCTAAAGCAGGTACACATTTACAAAAGGTAAAAGAATTTAAAAATTACATGAAAAGTTGTCATCAGGCAATCCACAAAAAGGCAAAAGGTACAATAATACGAACATTGAGTAAATAAAAGACACCAAAAGCTTTCAAAATCACAAATGATAAAATGTCTCGGCACAGACGTGTGTGGGACATGAACAAAAATGTAGTAATTCGTACAATTGTGCAATGTGTAACCAAGTTACTCACCAAACCAATTGTTTCACGATGGTCAATATCAGGACAGTCCTCCAGTGTCAGAGCTGATGCTGCAGTGTCGATGCTTTCACCAGTCAATAGGGTCACCACAGGCAAACTGAGTCCAGAGAAGCCAAACCCACCATGCAGGAAAGAATGACCGATCATACGACCTGCCATCTCAAATAGGTTGCTTTCCCGCAGGACAGCAGCTGCAGATGGAACCCGATGTTCTTTTTCCCCCTCAAAAAGGGTTGTAGGAGCAGCAGAGCCTTAATAAAAAAAAGTAAACATTGAGCATTATGTTGTTTAAATTAAGTTAGAACATATAGTTTATTTAAAGTAGAGTATACATGTCAATTAGATTCCCTCATTTGATGACATTAGTGTCCGAAAAATAGGCTACAAAAAGTACTGCTATTAAAACAGTTGTAACATGAAAAGATAGATGACACACACTCATATACAAACCTAAATTCATTCTGAAGCCAGTTTTTAATTTCTTCATGGCCATTGACAAAACATGTCTGCTGACCCCATCACCCACTGCTGCATCTCCTTGGGGGAAAATATTTGAGATGAAAAGGACAATCGACCAGATTATTTCAAGTAAACAGAGCATGGCTATTGTGCAAAGATTTCTGAGTTTCTACAAAAATAACTACAGGGGGTTAAGGGACATGGACTCAATTCAATACAGAGAATAACTACCTATAATGGAAAAAGAAGTTACACGGTTTATTAATACCTCTCAGCCTGCACTTGAATGGAGCTGCCCAGTTGACATTGTTCTGCTTATAAAATGCAATAAATGCACTGTCCTGTTCTTCCTCTGTTTCAAACATGTCAAGTGACAGATACAGGCGTGGACTTTCAGAGAAACGGTTCAATATATCCTCTCTGAACAACCGACATGCTCTTTGGGGGTCGACTTCAGTGGCCCAGGTTGAAGCTGTAATTTACCACAAAAACGTTGTTGATGCAAAGGGCCTTATAAATGATATACTAATATCAATTCATTTCCAAAGCAAGAATAAATTTGTTTCAGCAGTGACATTTTGAAATCACAGCAGGTTAATATAATATCATGGGTAAGTACTTGAAATCAACATTCCTTTTTAAATCACTTTAAATAAGTTATTTTGACAACAACATTTTCAACAATGCAAAACTATAGCAGTAATTGTGCATACATTACCTGCTGATGATTGTGGAACTGAGGGTCCTGGCAATTCTTCTCCCCTTGGGGGACTGGCTGCCATGCTGGGTTGAGCACAATTCATTCTTAAAACAGACCAAATAAATTATAATAAAAACATTGCTTGGAAGAATGGGAAACAGCGAAATCATGAGTGGTGATTATTTTAATTATTTACCATCTAGTTGGTCAGTGGTGCCAAATGTTTATATTAAAATTAAGATATGGAGTTATATACAAAACTTGGTTAACCAAATGTGCTACAGAATTAATATGAATATAAAATTTGGTAATTGAGGTGAATCATTTTAATGATTAATACCTTTACCGATAACAGTTATGTTTCAATATCACCACAGATATTAGGTAGGGACAAAAGTGATTTGTCACAATTATCAACCTAACATTCCCTCAGAGGCAGCCAAAAACCAGTAGCTCCAGAAACACTTCCAACACATGTAGTGTATTTTTCCCCCTATTTATGTTCCTCTGATAATTCTTAATGTGACACTAATGAAATGACACTTTACACATGTACTTCCTCATACTTCGAACATGTCATTACATTCTGATAATGTCTGACTATCAGTTACCTGAATATATCAGACAAACTTCCTACCTTTCACCACATGTGCTTGCATGAGATGGGAGAACATCAGCTGGGTACGATGCAAGACAGATTGGGCAGACCTGCAAAAAAATGTAAATACTCTTCATCCAATTATAAGAATAATGTCATGTTTTATGAATCTTACAGACATGTTATATTCAATAGCGACAGGAAATATGCTATGATACATTTGTACACGTGTGTCAGAGTAAACAAAATCAGTTTGTGATGCGTTATGCCCAATCTATTTATATCTGCAAGAATTAAATTATTCTGTACTAAAACCCATGCTTGCTTACTTTATGTGATGAATAAGAAATAATGCATTCTTACTCAATTCCAAGCAACAGAAAAGACAACATCTATTACCGCCAAGGATTCATCCATGCCTATGGTAGATGGGATTGGCTGCTCAAGAACTGAACAATCGTCATCAAGACATGTCCCAGATTCACTCTCCTAAATAAAATAAATTCAAAAATATATATAATAAACAAATACTTAATATGTTGAAACAGTCATTTGATCAAACTAAAAAAGAGAAATGAGAGACATGTTGTAATAGAGCTTACAGTCAATGTGCCATTGCATCCCTCCACATGCAACGGCAATAGCTGCAAAGGCATTTGACTGCCACATGTAATGCATTTTGACTGTGGCATCTTGGCGAACTCTACTGAATCATATGAAAGTGGTTCAGTAGAAAGCTTCTCTTGTAGTGGAACTACAAATACTATGTTTTTCCCATTGTTAGATGCTGATTTAAGAAGCCTTGTGGAGTAACCCTCCGCGTCAGTTGGAATTATGGACAGCTTGCGACGTCCGCTACCACCTATTTTAAAATGGAAAGTAGTAAGAGTCCTTTAAAACTCAGTCTCACAATCATTAATATTAAAACTTAGATTTTGTCAGGAAAACAAGTCATAGTACTGTCCTCTAAAACTTGAAAAGTGGTGCAAATGGTAATTCATTGCCGGACATCACATGACATCTCTGAGGTTTTGAATTGGAAAAACAAACTATATTTTTCGTAATTGGAGATTTAGAAAAATTCTACCTGTAGACTTGAAAAACATCCAACCTCCTTGTAAGGTCTTCAGTTTAGGAAACTCCTCCTCAAGTAAAGCTACAATCTTTACAAAATGAAATGATTCACTATTCGGCAAATGATTAACACTTTTAATCATTACCCATTCTACAATATTATATACTATATAATCGTACCTCATCGTGTTTCAAGTGGTCTGGTATACTTAACATCCTCTTCCCAAGGCCAGCATGGGCAAGTTCTAGCTCTTCTGAGCCCTTCGGTGTGAACTGACTGGGTTCCGAAAGGACATACATATGAAAGTCTGTCCTTTTCACAATGCAAGGGACAGGGGTCAAGAATCTGCGTTTTCCTCTTGGCTGATCAGTATTAAACATACTCGGGAACTGCCTGATGTGGGAAAGACAAGAAGATTTGTAGGAAAACTAGATGTTTGTGTCGTTTACCTACTTTAAAATAATTTAAATAGTGTCTCAATAAAAGTATAAAATTCAAAACGCTATTAATTACTGTTCCAGACACCAATATTAAATGTGTCAGAAGAGTATTACTCACTGTCAGTAAACTGAACATGTGTCACTTAATACACAATACATGATGCTTTATCTATGTACCAAAAACTCTGGTGGACTGATTAATTTTTTCTTAAATATCAAATGTCAATTTTTATGTGAATTTTTGCTTTCACATAAAAATGAAGCTAATTTAAATGAAAAGTCTGAGCACCAGCACCTGCATTGAACACCCCCCCCGAATAAAATTTGTTTTGGAGTTCAGATTCCCAACCCTACCAGACAGAGGGCAATAGGAATAGTTAGATAAGGGACTATGGCATCTCTTTATAAATTACTAGCAAATGTAGAAATAATAAGATAAATGTATCACCTTCTCATAGCCTGTCTCACCCTAGCATCGCTAACCGGCAGAGGAGCATTGCCTCCAGCCCTGACTGCAGTACTCTCTCTCGGTGCGTTTGGGGCCGAGGACAGCTCCCGGGCCAATAACTGCACAAAAGCCCGAGCTGCTACCTCGGTTTGTGGCGACAGACCCTGTTAAAGAGTCACTTAATTCACAAGAATTTCAACTTTATGAAAAGATACTACTGTACTAGCCTTACCCTATTAGCATGCAGACTCGCTAGCTCAGCTCGCTAGTTTATGTTGATAGTTACAATATTAAACCGGTTAACAGTAACAATTAAACAGCATCTCATAACAAGGAGATAACTAGCTAAACACGTTAAGTTATACTTACCGCTCCCCTGTCGTTGTCGGAAGCCATGTTGTCTCAACCAACCAACAAACTTACTGAACTCGCCCGCGCTCGCGCTCGCGCCCGAGCCCGCACCACAAGCATAGCGCTGTGTGAAAGCGTTCATGTGATTGGCTTATAAGTAGACAACCCCCACGTGGGGTGCGTTCTTGTGATTGGCTAAAACAAGGGAGATATCTGATTGGTTGCAGATCATTCCCGGCTTAAAAAAATGCATTTGTGTGTCGAGCCACGTCAAGGTGAGTCTCAAAATTCACACACAAATGCAGTGACGTTCACAGACCGCAAGCAGTTTGTAAATCAAGATATATTTGTGTGTGCATCAGAAATACATTTCTGAATCGTTTCATGTGCATTTCTGAATCTTGTGTGCATTTGTAAATTTTGTTTGCCTTTCTGAATTGTGTGTGCATTCATGAATTTTGTGTGCATTTGTGAATTTTGTGTGCATTTGTGAATCTTCTGTGCTTTTAAAATTTGGTGTGTGCATTTGTGAATTTTGTGTGCATTTGTGTATCTGTGTGTGCATGTATGAATCATGTGTGTGCATGCATGAATCCTGTGTGTGCATGCATGAATCCTGTGTGTGCATGCATGAATCCTGTGTGTGCATGCATGAATCCTGTGTGTGCATATGTGAATGTAGTGTGTGCATTTATCTTTATTGAGACTCTTTTAGCTCCATA
>JACXGM010022142.1:0-16876 GCA_016801145.1 Umbra pygmaea | reverse complement strand
TACTGGTTGTTTGTCTGATGATGTTAGTGAAATTATTAAACTACTAGTTTGTTGTCTGATGATGTTAGTGAAACTATTAAACTACTGGTTGTTTGTCAGATGATGTTAGTGAAACTATTAAACTACTGGTTTGTTGTCTGATGATGTTAGTGAAACTATTAAACTACTGGTTGTTTGTCTGATGATGTTAGTGAAACTACTAAATTACTGGTTGTTTGTCTGATGATGTTAGTGAAACTATTAAACTACTGGTTTGTTGTCTGATGATGTTAGTGAAACTATTAAACTACTGGTTTGTTGTCCGATGATGTTAGTGAAACAATTAAACTACTGGTTGTTTGTCTGATGATGTTAGTGAAACTATTAAACTACTGGTTTGTGTCTGATGATGTTAGTGGAACTATTAAACTACTGGTTGTTTGTCTGATGATGTTAGTGGAACTTTTAATATACTGGTTGGTTGTCTGTTAATGTTAGTGGAACTATTAAACTACTGGTGTGTTGTCTGTTGATGTTAGTGGAACTATTAAACTACTGGTTGTTTGTCAGATGATGTTAGTGAAACCAATAAACTACTGGTTGTTCGTCAGATGATGTTAGTGAAATAATTAAAATACTGGTTGTTTGTCTGATGATGTTAGTGAAATTATTAAACTACTAGTTTGTTGTCTGATGATGTTAGTGAAAGTATTAAACTACTGGTGTGTTGTCGGATGATGTTAGTGAAACTATTAACCTACTGGTTTGTTGTCTGATGATGTTAGTGAAATTATTAAATTACTGGTTGTTTGTCTGATTAGGTTAGTGAAATTATTAAACTACTGGTTGTTTGTCTGATGATGTTAGTGAAATTATTAAACTACTGGTCTGTTGTCTGTTGATGTTAGTGAAACTATTAAACTAATGGTTTGTTGTCTGATGATGTTAGTGAAACTATTAAACTACTGGGCCCGTATTCATAAAGATTCTAAGAATCCTCTTAGAAAACTCCTAATTTAGCTTAAAAACTTTTACGTAGGAGTCTTAGCTTAAGATCGATTCAAGACCCATCTAAGAGCAACTCTGAGCAAGGAAAAGACAAAAACTCTTATCTTAGTGAGTAGGCGGGCCTGACCCCGTTGCTATGTATGACACAATCTTTTGAAGACTGTGATTGTTGGTTGTCCAAGAAGGAAAAAACCGAGCGATTTTAAGTATTCCGTGAAACTGTCACGGATTTAGAAGTAAAGGATCCGTGGCAGTTTCACAGAATTTTCGGCCATTCCGTGAAACTGCCACAGAGTTTGAAGTTAAGAATCCGTGGTATTATCACGTATTTCGGAGATCACGTTGAATAATTCGGATGTGGGTTCCATCAATTACTCTGACAACAAGGCTGCTATATTCATAAATGCCGTTTTTTATGCCTGCAAGGTGGGAATGTCCAGTGGAAAGGAAATGCACTGCGACACAATAAGAGGTTGTGAAAGTGCTGTAATTGTTTGTGTGATCACTCTGCTTACAGAAGGTTGTGACAGACCCAAATCATCACTGCTACATTGTTGCATTTTCCCAGTTGCCAAATATCGTGATGTAGTGATTACTTTCATTTCTGGCACTATGACATTTCTGAGCTGTGTCGGAGATGTTAGCGTGTCTCTAATAAGATTGGTCACAAACATGATCCCTGCACAATCTAATCTACAGCGTCTTATTGACTCACTGTCATCCATTGTCTGCAACACATTTCTTCTCCCTCTTCGTAATTCTGCCGTTTTCTCCTCTACTGAAGGAACTCTTAAGCCTCTTAAAAGTCCTCGTCTGTACTCCTACCAATTTTGGCTTTAGGACCTCTTTTAAGAGTTAAGATGCTTTCTGAATTACTTTTTTCATTACTAGGATTTTTTTTTAATTTTAAGAGTAAACGCCCACATTTCTAAGAATTTTCTTAGAATTTTCTCACTAGGAGCTACTCTTTACATTAAGATTCTTTATGAATACGGGCCCTGGTGTGTTGTCGGATGATGTTAGTGAAATTAATATTAATATTATTATTTAAGCAGGAGCTTGTCCATGCAAGGATCTAAAAGTAAGAACCAGGGCCGGATTCACAACACTTTTTATATTACCTCTAAAAGGACTCCTAAAAAGCTCTAATGTTTTTACCTCTTAAAACCTTTTCACCCAGGGAGGGCTGGCGTATCATTAACTTTATTGAACGGAGACACAGACTCTTTAGTGTGTTTCAAGAATTTCATTTTGTTTATTCTGTTTTGGTTCCTTGTGTTCTTTCAGTGCTGTGCATGGTGTTTTAGTTCTGCCTTTATAGTCTGTGTATGTCCCTTATGTCTGTGTGCTTGTTCTGAGTTTCACTTTGTAGTCGTTTCTCCCCGATGTGTTTTGTTTTATGTTTTCCCGCTCTTTGTATCACATGATCCCATCACATGTTTTGGTTAGCCTATCGGTTCTGTTGTTTAGTCATCACCTGCACACCCTCATTAGTAAGGTATTCGTTCTGGGTGTTTGTTTGTTCAGTGTGGTTCATTGTTTTTGTCCAGTTCCTCCTCATTGTTTAAATAAATATCACACTTTTGGTGAAGATGCGCCTGCCTCCTATATACAGTATGATGCACCGTGACACACAGAGCTGCTGAGACCAACGTTTAGTAAGGAATTCTGACAACTCTTACGCTAAGAGTAAGGGCGTGGTTAACCCCATTGCTATTGATGATGCAATGTTTCATGAACAAGATTAAATATATGCCAGTTGATATGGTTGATAGGGGATTTAGGTCTGACATTGAATTATAAATTAATCTAAAATAATTTAAGACATACAACATGATAGTGATGGGAATTTCTAGTCTGTTTAGTGATCTGGCTCTTGGATCAGTTCACTTAAAAGAGCCGGTTCACTTGGCTCACAACGGGCTCAGTAGGCGTGACCTCCGCCATGGTCCTGGCTTCTTCTACCTCCTGAGTCCACACGGAGGATGTAGCTACAGGCTCTGGTATGACAAAGGGCTCTGTCTGTGGACCAGGCTTCTTCTACCTCCTGAGTCCACACGGAGGATGTAGCTACAGGCTCTGGTATGGTAAAGGGCTCTGTCTGTGGACCAGGCTTCTTCTACCTCCTGAGTCCACACGGAGGATGTAGCTACAGGCTCTGGTATGGTAAAGGGCTCTGACTGTGGACCAGGCTTCTTCTACCTCCTGAGTCCACACAGAGGATGTAGCTACATGCTCTGGTATGGTAAAGGGCTCTGTCTGTGGACCAGGCTTCTTCTACCTCCTGAGTCCACACGGAGGATGTAGCTACAGGCTCTGGTATGGTAAAGGGCTCTGACTGTGGACCAGGTGGAGGATGGTCCACAAGAACCACAGTCCTCCTAGCAGCCACCCTGGTGGACATATGGGGCATATGTCCACCAGGGTGGCTGCTAGGAGGACTTCTTCATGCCAGCCAACTCTACTCCTCTTCCCGGTGCCACTAGCTGAGTCCTCCGGGACCAACAAGGGTTTGCACTCTTGGGGTCCCTCAATTTCCTTCTCCACCATCTACCTGATCCGTCTCCCAGCATACTACATTAGATCGCCACATTACTTACCACCCCTTCATCATACCGCTCCAACTACTCTTCATCGTCCTCCGTCCGAGCGGGTTGGTAGTCATAGCCAAACATTTGTTGGTGGGTGTGCCTGCAGAAATGTGGATAGACCATAATTTAAGTCATCAAACAGTATTCATAAAAACAAAACATATTTTACTACTAAAGCTTACTATTGCAAATAAACTATGTATCACTTAATTTGCTGACTGCAATAAATGTATTGCTCTTGGATTTCATATGCAATGGATGTCTAAGCACTCCACACACAAGTCTGGTGTACTGAGACTATGTGTTTCTGCCAGTGCGCCTAACCGAACAGCAACAGGTAAACCAATCGTATATATTTTTTATGTTTAAATCAATTTTGGGATATATTTTATTGTGTTTACTATTTAATATCAATGTTTTGCTACTCTTTTTTCAAGTTTCTAAAGATCACAGGTACATACTCCCCATCGCTCTCTTGAATCCAATTCAACAAGCAATTATTCCCTTCAAAATGGGAGTTGCATTAGAAATTCAAAAAGGTTCCTTTTAACTTTTAAACCCCTGCATATAGCATGTGTTTACATTTGGTCTGTGAGTGACTTCTGAATTTAAACAGGATTTATTATGATAAATAGTGGAATAATTAATGTTATCAAAATACCGTTTTTGTTGCATTTATCATTCTAAAAACAGCAAAAACATATATAATAGGAAACTGTATACTACGGTATACTTCCAATATATAATGACTCGTTCCTTTTTCCAATAATGATTGATCATGTCTATATATATTACTTGTCTACATTGTTTCTACAGGTTAGTTTGTGTATGACAGATAGATTTTACATTTGAACACAGTATTTAACCCAAAGTTATAATGACTACTAGTCAGAGATTAACAAAGTACTGAGTAACTCGGAGTTCACAAGTTTTGTGAAGTCCCTATTTACAACCAACATGATCAGGTAAAGGGAGTTCATATCTGACCATGATTGGTATTCTCTTTACACTTTCTATTTGTTTTATAGGTCACTGTTAAGATAAGTTCTTGGTACAGATAAATGAAGATCCCTGTCCAGGATCAGATTGTTTTTGTGTTTGTGTCACCTGTGTCCATACTTAGAGACATTTGTATAAAAATATCAGAACAGGCAATTAATTATACTCTATAATGCAGAATTGTAAGCCGCACAATGTAATGTTTCATTAAATTGTAAAAATAACTTTATATATATATATAGATAGCTTTTATATGTAAATGATTTTTACTGAACATGTCACATGCAGCCCAGTGTTGGCTGTACTATGAACTGAGATATGGACTCCTTCCAGTGTTTATGTTCATTCGTATATATATATATATATATATATATATATATATATATATATATATATTGTTTTGATTGTTTGTTTCTTTAGTTCCCCCTGATGATTTATCCAGTGCTGTGCAAGTTTTTTGTTCTACCTTATTCCTGTGTTTGCCCTGCTTTGTAGCCACGCCTCTCTTCCTTGTCAGGGCTGTCCTAGGAGGTTAAGGAAGGTGTCTACATACTTATGGATCGGCTTGAGTAGTGATTACAATATGCCTTGCAATATCTATTAGCTGAGAACAGTATATATGGAGCCCTGACTAGGGAGAGGACGTGGAGCATTGTGGGTATTACGTATGGGATCAAATAAGGGCCAATAATATTTTGAGGTTGCGAAGTGATGTTTGCATGTGTAAAAAAGTTTTGCGTCTGTGGAAATAATTTGTGAATGTGTAAAAACGTTTTGCATCTGTAGAAATATTTTGTGGATGTCTGCAAATGTTTTGTGCAACACTGGAGTTACAAAACCCAAGTTACAAGTTGCGAAATTTTGACTGTGTCAAAACAGGGCCAAAACGCTATCCAATCAGCTCGTTGCTTATTGGAACGCTGCCCACCGATCACCCATTTCAATCGTTGATGTAGCTAGCATTACACAGGATGTTGTGTATTTATTATATATAGGTAGTAGTAAATATGTCACACTATTCTCATAGAGTTTAGTGGCTTATTTTTGAAATTTGTAATGTTTCCTTTGTTGTTAATCGATTTTTATCACGTTGAATCAAACGCTATTATTCTGAATGCGAAACTATGAAAGGCTAGGAATCCACTAAAGAATCTGGCTGTGTTACATGTGAACGGTCTATGCTTGTGATAAAGCACCAGCCTCGTACTCCTCCGTGTTGACCAGAATGCAGAGAAGTAACGAGAACGCGCCTCACTAGAATCTTTTCCCCACTACCGTAAATAGTGTGACGTATTTACTAACTTGTACTATTTTAATACGACATTTACTTACACAATCTGGATCGCTTAAGTATATAATAAATACACATGATCCTGTGTAATGCAAGCTACATTAAGGATTGAAATGGTTGATCGGTGGGCAGCGTTCTGACTGGCTAATCAAAAAGCAACGAGCTGATTGGATAACGTTTTGGCCTTGTTTTGACAGTCAAAATTTCGCAACTCGTAACTTGGGTTTTGTAACTCCAGTGTTGCACAAAACATTTGCAGACATTCACAAAATATTTCTACAGATGCAAAACTTTTTTACACATTCACAAAATATTTCTACAGATACAAAACTTGTTTACACATTCACAAAATATTTCTAAAGATTCTAAACTTTTTTACACATTCACAAAATATTTCTACAGATGCAAAACGTTTTTACACATTCACAAAATATTTCTACAGATGCAAAACATTTTTACACATTCACAACATATTTCTACAGATGGAAAACCTTTTTACACATTCACAAAATATTTCTACAGATGCAAAACGTTTTTACACATTCACAAAATATTTCCACAGACGCAAAACATTTTTACACATGCAAACATCACTTCGCAACCTCAAAATATTATTGGCCCTTATTTGATCCCATAATTACACCCCTTCATTTCGTGTCTAGCAGCGTTATTGTCGTTCTCCTACACCTTGCTAAGCTACTTAGGGACGGTAAGTACATATATAAGTTTATGTCCGTAGCTACGTTGTCTATCTGTCTCTTGTTTAGTTGTTCAGTGTTCGTGTCACTGTAAGAGCACAAAGTTTAGGCTTAAGAGAGTTTGGTTTCATGTCCGTGTATTGAGTACACTCCGTACTGCCATTTCCGTACCGTGTTGGGAGGCACTACAATAAAACGACAATGCATTGTTCCACATCTACTGTCTTCAGTCTCTCTCCTTCACTCCATATGACACAACGTGACAGAACACATGAATAATACAGGGACAATATAACCAATTTTGTCCATAATAAATATTTTTTGCTAGTTAGATATTGTGAAAAGTCTTCATTTATATTTTGTATTATTTAAGTTTTCCATCCCTGGATGCAATATGCTATTTCCTAACATAGTCCAATAATATCTTTTTTTTCCGCAAAAGTTACATATTATTTATGTTTAACATGAAATATTATTTAGGTTTAACATAAATTAGATATCTCTGAATTACAAATGACGAAATTCACAACTGTACAGCCTGGACCTGGGACTTTGTAAATTTTTTATGATTGGGCACGGGTGACTTAGGGAAATATCAAATATTTATCAACTCTCAATGGCTTCACATTTTTGCACGCATAGCCATGGTTTAAAAAACCAAATAAGTCCCTCAAGCAATAAAGCTTTTCAGCCCTAGTGCTAGGAGGGCCTTTGCCTCCCATGCAGGCCCTGTATGTTGCATGCCACCTTCTCCAGTTAATTCTACCTGCCTATTTATCCCTAACACTTCGCTCTGCCTCTACTTCACTTCATTATGTCTCTCTCACTGTTAGTTCTTATCACCTTTTTTATTTTATATCCCTGAGCACTGTCCATCAGGCCACTAGAAGCTCTTTTGAACCCCTCCGCCCCACTCAGGTACCTCAGCTATTCTTCCTGGCGACTCAAGGGATATAATCTCTTTCACTGTTGCTCAGTGCCTGGGTCTGCCCTGTCTGAATGCCAATTTTACCATATCCTTGTCCTTGAAGTTGAGTTAAACCCAGGCCATGTAGTCTCTAGTGCTATATCCACATCCCTCAGCAGCTCTCTTTGATGACTTCTATGATCGGAAAAACTTCGGCTTCTCGTTCAGTACTGTGTACAAAATCACAGGCACCTGTAAAAAATAGGAAAGTTCCTGAATATCAAACATATACTTTAAAGAACAGAAAACAGTGAAAACGAAAATAACTGCCCAAACATTTGTGTTGTATTTGCCTTGCCACTTTACATTCCATTTGATTAACCTCTTTAATTCAGACATCTATTACACTAATTGTACATATAGAGTACTTACATTGTTTACTCTGAAGATCAGAATAGATGGAATTTTGATTGTATATATATATTTTTTTGTTAAAATAACTATGACATGCTGCGCCATTGACTTTAGACCAGGTTTTTGTTGGTCAATGGCGCGATCACTTTCCAATGCCTCAAAATAGCAATACACCAGGAATTATCCTGAACACACCTCCTTGTTAGACCAGCACTCCCATGGGCACAAATATGGGCGCAGGTGCATTTGCTATTTAAACAACGCGGGCGCCTGATGTGAAATTGACAACTACGTCGGTCTTAAACTAGCAAAGACACTTGTGTTCAGACTTTGTGCTGCATTGCGCCGGGTGCAAGATAGGGCCCAATGTCTTCTTGCACCTTTTTGCTTTATCTTGGCCAGGTCGCCGTTTCAATTAAGAAATTGTTCTCAACGTGCCCAACTGGTTAAAAAAAGTTTAAATAAAAAATAAAATTAATGTGTCACATCTAGTTTGATTGACCTTAATCCAGTTTAATTCATTCTACACCCATTACTGTTTCAGTTAATCAGTGCATAATGTCATTAATCATTAGCCTACCTGTTTGTTATCATTGAGTCACCATGCACTGGCTGATATACCTAAAAGTGAATCAGGTAATTCATCTGAAATGTGCTTTACTCAAGAATGTTGCTTTCCTTAACAACTGTATAAATAAATCTCTCTAGCATTGTATTGTTTGGCAAATTAAGGTTTGTAAATACAGATATTGCTCCTTTCTACTGACACACTAATGTCACATTAACACACTGGATCATTACAACTAGATTTGAGTAAAAAAAATAACTAGGGTGTGTGCTCTTGAACAGTCAGCAAATCCTGGCTTTGAAAATCCCCCAAAACTCTGAAATCTGAACCTCCTATTATAACATTTTCCATCAAGAACGAACCACCAAAGGTGGAGGAGTATATACTGCAGGGATAGCCTACAGAGTTCTGTCCTTCTATCTAGAACTGTGCCCAATCACTTTGAGCTCTTATTCATAGGGATCCAGTTATTTAGAAATATGTCTCTCATTGTAGCTGCCTGTTATTTGCCCCCTTATTTATGTTATTCTTCCATAAATCAATCAAACATACTAATTTATTTTATAAAGCCCTTTCTACAACGAAACCCTGCCTAAAAACCAGTGGTGGAAGTAACGAACAGAAACAGACACCAAATACCAAATGGAGACAGAGGACAACAACATTGAGAACAGTAGAAATAAGGACAAAAATACAGAGGACGAGTGCCCATGGCCGAACCTGGAAGAATTCTTCACCTACAGGGGGAGAAAAGGAGACAGCGTGCAAATGTATCTTTTTACATTTTTGGGGCTATTAGCTTGATAATCATTGTCATCGTTAGTCTGGGATTCAGTTAGTACGCGTGTGTGTGCACCAAATTCAATATAATAGGTTAAATCAGCAGTCATTTAACCAAATGTACCACTCTTTCACATTATGCGATTAATTAAACAATGAATGATTACATAAAAATAACTCCCTTTGGATTGAATGCTTTTTGATGATGCATTAAACATCATCTGTTAAAAAGTAACTAGTAGTTTTAGAGAATAATACTTTGTACTTTTACTTAATTACTTTTTTAACACTAGTAGATTTAATTGTAGTATTTCAGTAATGTAACAGTACAGATTTTTGTACTCATTCCACCACTGCTTAAAATCCTAAGAGCAAGCAACAACAAGTGATGCACAGTGGATAGGAAAATCTCCTTGGTAGGTGGGACATGGGAAGAAACCTAGAGAGAGGCCAGACTCAAGTGAGTGGCCAGTCCTCTTCTAGCTGTACCAGGTGGGGAATCTGAAGGTACACAGCTCATTGTATTATTAGGGTCACATTGTTTATCAGTGTTCAATTAGTGTCCATACATGGAGATAAGAATGAGTGGGCTGTGACCATAGAATTTGGTTGTCTTGGGCAGGGACATGCATTTGGACATGCTCTGGAGTTGTACAGCTGTAGTCACCAGGTGTAAATGTGATCACCAACAGCAGTAACGTGGGTACCAGCACAGCGGGGTGGGCATAGGAAGGAGATAGAAAAGAGTCATCAGGCCACATGGTCCTGAAGCATTTTCCAAGGGTTTGGGTCCTCCCAGGATCAACATGACATCAGAAACATTAGAGTGGGCATACCTTAAGTCTACTCTGACCCCAAAAATAAATATATAAACTGCCAGATAGGACAGAGTAACCCTAGTCTATGAACTATTGTAGGTACATATCATCTCCCTTAGGACCAAGCCCATTACCCTCCAAGTTTCCCGGGAACCATTTCGAGGATACCAGTTCCTAGTGTTACACTCACCCCATGTACATATTGTGCTAGGTTACACATGGCTCGTCAGGCACAACCCACAGGTGGATTGGGTTTCAGGGAGGATTTTAGGTTGGAGCACCCCATGCCACTCGCTCTGTTTAAAATCAGCCACTACTAAGTTCTCAGTTCATTCTGTCAATCCGGACCTTCCATTGACCGGTCCTCTGCTCCTACCGAATATATGTTCCACACTAACTCCACCTCTTTCCTGGGATTTGTTGTGGCAGAGGGTGAGGTGAGGATGGATCCTGCCAAAGTGACCGCTGTTCTGGACTGGCCCACTCCCAAGACACGTAAGCAGCTACAAAGCTTTCTGGGGTTCGCTAACTTCTATAGACGCTTTATTCACAACTATGGACAGAGAGCAGCTTCTTTGACTGCTCTAACGTCATCGGCTCGGCCATTCATCTGGACCCCCAGTGCAGCCCAAGCTTTTTGAGACCATAAAGGACTTCCAAACCCGTGAGGTGAACTGCGGCCCTCTGTCGGTGACAACGTCCTCGGGAATCCCCTAGGTCCTGAAGATATAAGAAAATATAGCCTCTGCCGTCTCCATCGCTGTGGGCAGACCAGGGAAAGGAACAAGCCTGCAGGCCTTAGAGAACCGATCCACCACGACCATGATAACGGTGTTCCCCTGGGAGGGTGGTAAATCCATTACGAAATCAACACAAATATGAGACCATGGCCGTTGAGGTGTCGGCAAGGGGTGTAGTTTACCGAATGGTAGGTGACGAGGTGTGGTACACTGAGCACAGACAGAACAAGAGAGAACATACCTTCGAACGTCCTGGGACAGGGTAGGCCACCAGTACTTCACCTTGATGAGGCCGATAGTGCGATGAATTCCCGGGTGACCCGTTGTCAGGGATGTATGTGCCCAAACCAGAACGCGGTCGCGGATGTCAGGTGGAACGAATAGGAGATCCTGCGGGCACTCTGGCGGAGCCGACTCTCGTGCCAACCCTCTTCTGATCTCTCTGTCCACCTCCCACTCGATAGGGGCAACTATACGTTCAGAAAAAACCACCAAAGACTCCTCTACACTTTCGTGGTCCCCGTCGTGCATGCGTGACAGGGCGTCCGCCTTGCCATTCTTGGAGCCAGGACGATTAGACAGGACATAATCAAAACGGGTTACAAACATAGCCCACCTTACCTGTCTGGGGTTGAGTCGTTTCGCTGCCTTCAGGTATTGCCAGTAACGGGTGATCAGTCCACACCAGGAATGGATGCTTGGCCCCCTCCAGCGAGTGTCTACAAGCCTTCAACGCCTCCACCACTGCCAGCAACTCCCGATCTCCCACATCGTAATTGCGTTCAGCTGGGAAGAGCTTTCTAGAATAGAACGCACAAGGGTAGAGCTTGGAGGGGTTACCTTGTCTCCGGGATAGTACCGCGCCCAGACCCCTCTCTGACGCATCCACTTCTACTACAAAAGGGAGGTCCGAATCTGGATGCCGTAGAATTGAAGCGGTAGTGAATCTCTCCTTCAGGATCCACCAGGCTCTCTCTGCCTCTCTGGACAACTATGCTGGCGCGCCCCTCCCTTCAGTAATGCTGTCAACAGGGAGGCTATGGAACTGAAAGAGCGGATGAAACAGCGATAAAAGTTGGCAAAACCCAGGAAACCCTGTAACTGCTTTACCGTAGTAGGAACCGGCCATGCCTTCACTGCCTCCAACTTCTCCGTCTTCATCTCCAATCCGCTTTCCGTGATTTTATAGCCCAAAAAGGAGACAGACGGGGCGTGGAACACACACTTCTCCGCCTTGACGAAGAGATGGTGACGGAGTAGCCGACGCAGAACCTCTCTGACGTGCTGCACATGGGAGTCATAGCTAGGGGAGTAGATCAGGATGTCGTCAATGTACACAATGACATACCGACCCAACAAATCCCGGAAAAGATCGTTTACGAATGACTGAAAGACCGTTGGGGTGTTAGTCACCC
This sequence comes from Umbra pygmaea, assembly GCA_016801145.1. Taxonomy (NCBI): domain Eukaryota; kingdom Metazoa; phylum Chordata; class Actinopteri; order Esociformes; family Umbridae; genus Umbra; species Umbra pygmaea. The sequence continues at coordinate 4,668 of JACXGM010022142.1, read as the reverse complement.
CATAGGGCATGACGAGGTACTCGTAATGCCCCGAGGTAGTGCTGAAGGCCGTTTTCCATTCATCCCCTGGTTTTATTCGAATCAGGTTATAGGCACTGCGGAGGTCAAGTTTAGCAAACAGTGTAGCCCCGTGCATTTGTTCTATAGTGGCATGGATAATTGGTAAAGGGTATTTATACTTCACCGTAACCTCGTTTAGCGCACGGTAATCGATGCAGGGCCGGGGTCCGCCATCCTTTTTCTTAATAAAAAATAAGCTTGATGATACTGGAGAAGTGGATGGACGGATGTGACCATGCGCTAGAGCCTCCCTCACATAGGTCTCCATCGCCACTGTTTCTGTATAGGAGAGAGGGTACACATGATTTCTCGGCAATGCAGCGCCCTGGTACAAATGAATGGCACAATCACCTGACCGGTTGGGTGGAAGACAGGTCGCCCTTGTTTTAGAAAACACCTCAGCTAGATCACGATAGGCAGAGGGAACTATCCGAGAGAGGTCCACCTCTCCCTGAGGGCTTTCGATAGATGTGGCGTGAAGCCCCTTAGGAAAACAGTTGGCATGACAACCGCTTGACCACTCTACTATCCTCCTTTTTTTCCATGAAATCACTGGGTCATGTCTGGTGAGCCATGGCATACCCAACACTATACGGTGTGAAGGAGAGGAAATAACAAACAGAGGTACCTGAGATGTATGGTGATCTCCCATGCATACTTGTAAGGGTTTAGTGTGATGTGTGATACCTCCCGCTCCGATAGGACGTCCGTCTACAGCGCTTATAGGTATGACGCTTTCTAGTCTTTCCACCGGTATGTCGTATGCCGAAACCATGTTGGCGTCAATAAAGTCACCTGCAGCTCCTGAGTCTATTAACACTGTTATAGCACTACAAGCAGGGTAATCAGGTAATGTGGCTGCCAAAGTAAATACATTATGCGTAACATGAAGGCTAAAAATGCTTAGGCTTACCCTGGCTTCGGAGACAGAAGACCTCTTTGGCTGGGAGGATGTGTTCTTCACCCGCGGACACTTGGCTAGAACGTGCCCCTCCTCCCCACAGTAGAGGCACAATCTATTGAAAACGCCGTCTCCTCTCCTCCGTGGTCAGCCGAGTGGACCCGACTTCCATGTGTTCCTCCCTAGGTACACCCTCCCTGGAGCGCTCCCTCCGTAGTACTGGGTTTCTCCTGGCCCGCAACAAGCCATCCAACATGATTGCCATTTTTATCAATTGATCCAAAGTGGCCCCCTCATCCTGGCAGGTAAGTTCCAACTTAACCTCCTCTCTTAAGCCCTCTCAGAACAAGGACAACAACGCCGACTCGTTCCCCTTGCTAGCAGAGGCCAAGGTCCAAAATTCCAATGCGTACTCGGACGCCGTGCGCCTCCCCTGGCGCACGTGTAACAAGCGGTCTCCACTCTTCCGATCCACCGCCTGATGGTCAAACACTGCCTTGAACAAGGAGGCAAATTGCTCATAATCCTCTATCTCGGGGCCCTCGGCCTCCCAAACAGCAGTAGCCCACTCCAGAGCCCTCCCAGTGAGCAGAGATATAACGGTGGCCACCCTAGCCCGATCCGTGGTGGAATGACCAGCGTGGTGGGTGAAGTAGAGGTTGCACTGGAGGAAAAAAAACCGACATCTACCGGGGTTCCCATCATACCGCTCCGGGAGGGAGACCTCCGTGCTCCCGATAAGAGCTGGTTGCGCCGGTGGAGGAAGTACCGCAGAGCCTCCGGACGCAACGGAGGGAGAGCTGGCTTGATCCATCCTACGGAGACGTCGGAGAACCTCCTCCATCGCGATTTCCAGAGTCGCCAGCTGGTTGTGGTGTTGCTGTAGAACTCGGTCTCTCTCTTCCAAAGCCCCTGGCACTCCTTGATCCCTTGCTGCTTCCATGTTGAAGGTTGAGTATTCTGTCACATATAGAAAGGCAGGAAAGAGTTGCAAGGTAGTGGTATTTATTACCATCAAAATTAACACTAGCAATATAGCCAACAGAGAACACCGGAAAAAACAACAAATGTAGATACAGCGACAAGGCATTTCATAACTATTATTAGTCTTTTATTAATACATTGAGTTGCTGGGCAACCACTTTTTCAAATTATTTTGTTAGAAATGATAGATTTGAAATAGGCTGATAGTTATTTAGCTTTTCTGGCTCAAGGTTTTTTTAAAGTGGCTTCACTACAGCCATTTCTAGGGAGTTCGGTAAACACCCAAAAGGTAGGGAGCAAATTTTTATTTTTAGCATATGTGGACCAAGCACTGGGAGTATCTCCTTTAGTAGTTTAGTTGGAATAGGGTCCAGTTGACAGCTGGGGGTCTTTGAGGCCTTTACGGTTTTAGTGAAAGATTCAAGGGACAAAAAAATCTAGTTTCCTTCCTAATCCAAGGTCCTAGCTGTTCTCTGCAATCTAAGGACATGAGTTTAGGAGAAATATGCTTTTTAATGGAAGATTCTGTAATTTGTTTTCTAATGTTGAGGTTCTTTTTATCAAACAATCTCATGAATCCATTACTGCCAAAATGTAGGCCAACTTCATTTAGTTAACTTTGCAACTGTATCAACAATAAATGTTGGATTGTTTTTGTTCTCCTTAATTAAGTTGAAAAAATAGGCTGATCAAGCAGAAGTGAGTGCATTATGGTAATGCAGAGGACTGTCATTCCAAGCTAGTCTTAAATACTTCCAAAATTGTAGAACGCCATTTCCGCTCCAGTCTTCTGAAGGCTTGTTTTAGGGTTCTGATATTTTCTGCATACCAAGGAGCAGTGTTGGGTAAAGTTACTTTTACAGTTACTTTTAGTTACTTGTTGAGTTCACAAGTTTTAGGAAGTCCCTAATTAAGACAAAATGATCAGGTAAATGGAGTTCATATCTTAACAGTGACCTATAAAACATATAGACAGAGTAGAGAAAATACCAATCATGGTCACCAGTAAGAGATGAACTTCATTTCCTCTGACTCCTCATCAGAGGAAAATAGCCCCAAATCCTCCTCCCAATAGGAATACTCCCAGGCATCTGGCGTAGTAGCTTCTGCCAGCTGGTGGTACTCCCCATATGGCTGTCTCCCTCTCAGAGCTCTTTCCAGATGTGGGAAGGAGGGAGATTACTCTGCCGGTAGTCCCTTCTTCGGTCTCAAAGTCCTTGGGTTCTTGAGGTTTGGCGTTCTGTCATGGTCTGTGTAGGTTAAGGAGGGAGACCAAAGCAGGAAGTACATGGTTGGTGCTTGTTTAATGGACAATCCGGGAAAAAAATACATGTAATGACATTGCAGGCGAACAGTAGAAGCGAGTGTATAACAAGTATACTTAAATAGCTTATTATGCTCTCACAGGGGTATGAACACTGAAAACAAATATGGTTATATACGTAGAACGTAGACATAAACTCAAGCACATACCACACTCTTTTTACAACCTAGGACAGTTGCAGGTGAAAAAGTAAATGCGAGTGCACAACAATACAACATATATTATAATTCTCTCACAGCGACATGGAACGCTGATAGCTAACTTACAAGTAAAGAGCGTACGCATAAACTTCCAAATTTCAACAACACTTTTCACAACTTACATTATTTAAGTGTAGCTCCTGGAGAGCATTCTCACATAGACAGAATAAAAATGACTACACCTTCCTCTAGTTTAGCCACCAGTTATATAGAACTACTCCCTAACTTAATTGAACATGGCTGTAAGTATTTAATCATCAGATCTACAAGATACCAGCCTAACCTAAACCCTATCCTAGTAATGGCCAACCTAGAGAAAGGTGCCACATTCTTAAAGGGACAGTACATGAAACAAAACCCACAGTGCCTAGCATACACACACATTTCAAGGAGTCCATTCTCAGTCTCTGTTAACGTCAGCCCTCATTGGGCATTACTAGCATCTAGATAATGTAATACTCATAATAATAATGTGATAAAGAGATCAGACACATGCAAAGGAGTAATTGAAAGCAAAGGGTGTTTAATAGTGAAAACACTCAACGAAATTTTAAAGATAACATTATGGGCAAAAAAACACTATTCTGAAAAACAGATTATTACAGTATAACACCCATTAAAAATAGATATACACGTGACAATACGTAATAATTAACAACACACTACACACAAATTAAAGAGACTGACAAATGATCTAGTGGTTGCAGCTGTTGCCAATGATTCATAGAGATCTATTGGTTAGACCAGGAAAACACAATCCCACAACATACACAGGGGAGAAGCTGAACTCCAACCATCTTCCCTGAGGGATCAACCATGACAGATAAAGTGTTGGCGCTGCTGATGCAGAGACAGTAGTGTTGGTTAGATGTGTGTGTGTGCGTTGTGTGTGGTGTATGCAGTGTGTGTAGTGTGTGCATGCGTGTGTGGTGTGTGTGTGCATGCGTGTGTGGTGTGTGTGTGCATGTGTGTGTGGTGTGTGTGTGCATGCGTGTGTGGTGTGTGTGTGCATGCGTGTGTGGTGTGTGTGTGCATGCGTGTGTGGTGTGTGCGGGGGGCTACTTCCAAAACTTGCACCAAGGACTGTCGTGGAATTCTTACGCCTATGAACTATCCACTGCTATTATAGCAACCCTTATTGCTAGCTTAATAAACCTATGAACTATCCACTGCTATTATATCAACCCTTATTGCTAGCT
>JACXGM010022140.1:0-16876 GCA_016801145.1 Umbra pygmaea | reverse complement strand
CCCCAAATTATAAAACTTTTATCATTTAAACGGATGAGTTATAAAAAAATTCACTCCCCCCACAGTTGACAGATAGAGGAAAATAAGCAATATACACCAAAACCATTTTTTGAACCAGGCTATAAACATGTTTATTTCAGCTGTAAATTTGGGCATTTTGCCATAGAGGTCTATTGAAATTGCTCCTTTCTGCAGCCAGTCTCAAGTGGACATTCGATGAATTGCAATTTTTTTTACTTCCTTGTTGGCTTCATTTGTCAGCCTCGGAGTTTGCCCCTTGGATTAATCGCATTAATGTCATAGTTAACTCGAAATTAATCGCACATTTTTATCTGTTCTAAATCTTGATTTCTTTTTGTCCCATAATTTTTTTCTAATTTTAATGCTCTTATCTACATGGAGAAGTGTATCGGCTTGCTTTGTGCAAATGTATTTTTTATTGAAAACAACATTGGCATACTGTCTGAAGTCATCCATTGTCGCCTGGCTCTAACGAGGGGTGGAGAATTCGCATCAGCTGTGTGGTTTGCCATCAAGTGATATTTCAGACTGGACGTGCTGCAATGATAGCTCAGTTCACAACGACCAAACACACAGACCATTTTGGTCATGTCAATGGAACCATTTGGCAACTTTTTAAAAGTAAACTTTCCAATCAGATTTTTTTGGGCATCCATTTCATCATCTCGCGCTCGCCATCCACTCAAAACGTAACGTAGCCTACTACTCTTTGGCCAGCTCGCAACACAAGCACAAACAAGTTTGTTGTTTTGTTTCCGCTCTAGCTACATCCGGTGTGGTGTTGTAGTTTTTCTAACGTTACTAGGTGTTGCAACAGCATGTGAAAAAAACTACATAGTCTGCTAGGCCAATTGTTGTGTACTGGATTTGTTGTAATCGTGCGATACAAAAACTTACGCCATTGAAATGGGTTTGCGTTAATGCCGTTAATAACACGTTTAACTGACAGCACTAGTAAATACCCATTCTTTTCTTTTTTTGGAATGAATGTTGTCCTTGTTGCTGGATGTATTTTTACCTATACATTTGTGTCCCCTCTCTGTTTCCCAGGTGTTGGACAGTTTAGAGTGGGGACCAAAAGGCCCCCCGATCCCCCCACCTACAATCTTCTCTGTGATCCCCTACCCTAACCACAGGCCTGTTCCAAGTGCACAGCAGATCACTAGTTGCTTCACCTTCATGGTGCTTTCAGTGCCAGAGGATCCAGCAGTAGACAGTCAGAAAGACAAGAGACAGACTCCAGCCAAAAAGGGTGCCAGGTCCAGTGCAACTTGCTCCCCTCCTCTCAATGCTGTGTTTCCCTTACCTGAGTCTGAGAAAGACCAACAGGAGCTCCATCAAAAGTGGAACCAGCTGTGAGAGAGTACAGTATATGCACCATATGAAATACACAAGAATACACAGTGATGTCCTTAAATGTTACTAAAAGTCCTAAATTGTCTTCAATAGGCTCACAACATTTCGTTGGATTGTCCCACCCAATGGAGAGGTGACCCTGAAGATTTTATTCCAATCCCAAGTGCCTGGCAAGTTTAATCAAACACTGAACTTTGAGTTGTTGGGTACAAAGAGACATTATCAAATAGACTGTAGGGGCATCTGTGGATACCCATCTATCAACAAAGACATAAAGTGAGTATTGGTGACTTATCTGAGACGTGTGATTTTTCTTTGTGGAACACAATTAATTTATAAACCTCAATTGACTTAATCAGAGGTAGTCTCTGTATGATTTTTACTCACTGATAATGTGTGTGAAGTTGTATATTGTTTGGTTTACCCTTATCCAAAAAACAAGCTTCTGGCAAACAGTTACCACAAACCTTTTGCACATTTGCTTCAAATTTGTTGCAAGCTCATATATTCATATAAAAAATAGTTTTGTGGCAAATTGGCAGCATTTAAATTTTTGCCCAAAACTTGCAGTGAAGACATTCAGAACATGATATAATAATATCAGGCTTTGAAGATATATGAAAATACTTGTGCTGTCAAACTAATAATATAATTCATTGCTGCATGATTTCCTGTAGTTGAAATTATGTGTATAAAAAGTACATTATGTTAAAAAAGACTATTGTTAACTATGGACAGTGCTTTAGTGCAGTATGTCTTTTTCCAAGTTAGCTTCTAAATGTCGGCCCTCAAATAACCACAAAAAATGTAATTGGCTATTATTAGTCTATATAAATCTAGACTCTAAACAGAAGGTTGCTGTTTTCTGATCCCCTAATGTTACCATCTCTTACCAATGTGCGATTGATCTAGGCACCAATTAGAATAACTGCTATTTTAAGCTACAGTAATAAATACACTTCGGCCCCTCTAATGGGACAGAAGCTGTGTTTGCAGGCATTCAATCCAAACTTGAGTCAAACCTAAGCTGTAACATGATTTTGTCCAGTAGGTTTAATTTACGCTACAATGTGGTAAGGTTGAACTCAGGTCGAGACCTGCATAGTAGCTCTCCTAGTGGATACTTAGCAACCTTTGAAAGATGAAATTTAAGACTAAATATTGTACTTTATTAGGCAAGTGCTTAGGGTAGGCAAGGTAGCCAGATGTTTATCGACAAAACATTAATCGGGGTAGCTGTAATATTTACACAATGAATATCAGCTTATTTGTGGTTATGATGGCCCAAATCATCAGCATTGCATTGCTGCATTTTTCCTTTTGCAAGGAAACGAAGCATCATCATTACCTTCAATTAATCTGAAAATTCATTGCTGCGTAAAGTCACTGGTGAAATGACGTCCCTCAATCAGTCGCTGACGAAGACGATGCCTGCTCTGTCCAAACAATACTGTTTTATTAACTGCGCGTCGTCAAACAATTCAAAAACATTATTTCTCGCCTAAAAGATTTGCACACGTCTCTATCTTCTCAGTGCCATCACAAGCCCCTGCTGGCAACTCCTAACCACTTGAGAGACTTCTAGAGCTGTCTTAAATAACTGGGAGAGTAACAGTGATTCTTAGCTTTAAAACATTTTATAACTTGCTTTTGTACTTCAGTTTGAGAGTAGAAGTACATTTTGTGAATTCTCAGCACTTACAGTTGCATGCAAAAGTTATGCACCCCTGACAATTTCCATGATTTACATTTATAAATAATTGGGGGTTTGGATCAGCTATTTCATTTTGATCTATAAATAACTGAAGGACACAGTAATATTTCAGAAGTGAACTGAGGTTTATTGGATGAACAGAAGATATGCAATATGAATCAAAACGAAATTAGACAGGTTGATAAATATGGGCACCCCAACTGAAATATCACATCAATATTTAGTTGAGCCTCCTTTAGCAGAAATAACAGCCTCTAGACACTATAGCCTGCAATGAGTGTCTGGATTCTGGACAAACATATTTTGGACCATTCCTCCTTGTAAAACAAGTCTGCAATGTTGACAATGGGAAACTCTCAATTTTTGATTGCTGGGGACTTGTTCCTGTTCAAGTTTCATCACTAGGAGTGACTGGGGTTGTGGTGTTGCTGCTTGGGAGATCTATTTCTTCTCCTCCTGCTGCATATCTCTTAGGGCTGACATCATCAGCCACATCCCGAGGCTGATCATCAGCAGGCTGACTGTCAGTCTGGCCATCATCGCCACCCATTCCCCTGGCCTATGTAACCTCCCCAGGGGATGTTGGGTCCTCGGTTGCTGCAGAGGGTATTGGTTCTTCCCACTCTTGCTCTTTGTCTCTGCTTGGAATTTCAACCCCTTCATCATCCTCATGTTGAGGTATACCTTGACCTGCTCCTCATGGAACCTTGTTACAGTGATTGAGATGATACCAAGTGTTGCTGCCCTCTACTCGTACCGTTGTAGGTGTGGCCTGAGTCACCCTCTAAAGACCTCATGTCTTGGCTCATTCCACCTTCTTCTGAAGACCCTGATGTAGACCGGGTTTCCTGGTTCTATTTCTTTGTGTTGTTCATCCACTGGCTCTGGCATTCGTCTGCTTTCCTGTTTGTACATAAGCTCATGTATAGCAGTTGTCTGATATCCGCACTGAACTCCAACTCTAATTGTTCCAAAGGTGGACTTTCATAATGCCCGTAAAGCACAGGCATGGGTCAGCCCGTAAGCATTTCATGTAGTGTTAAATTTGTAGTTCTGTTAGCTTCCATGCGACAGCTCATTAACCCAATTCAATCTTGCACTGTTACAGATCTTGTTGACCTTAGCTTTCAATGTGCCATTTGCTCTCTCCACTATACCCACACCCCCCAGTTTCTGACTGATGTTGAGGTGCTCAATCACCTGCTTAAGTGTCCTCTCAATTAAAGCTGAGACATTTTTGGTGCTGATCTCTGTGGGTATACCAAATCTAGGCATAACTTCCCTAGTTAGGAACATTATCACTGATTCTGCTCCTCTCATCGGACCACACTGTACCTCCTTGGTCTTTTGAGAGGATCGCTTCTATCCATCTGCTAAACCTGGCAATTAACACCAGCATGTACCGTTTTCCTTAAAATATGTCTTATTAAATCCACATAGTCAATGACTAAATGTCGAAACAATCCTTCTGGTGTCAGAACATGGCATCACTAATCCTATCCTGATGTTGTGTTTTGCACACACTTCGCAATCTGCGATTGCTGCATCCACCGTAGTGTGGATGTACAGTGACCAGAAACCCTGTTCTTTTGATCTTCCTAATAACCTCCCCCTTGCACAATGGTCAAAACAATGCACATAAGTAATAAGGACTCTTAAAAGAGCAGAAGGTGCTACTGTAAGGCTTGTATGAGATCTCCACAAGCCTGTGTTATCTCTCATTGCCCTTCTTTCGGCCCACATGTTCTGTTCATATACATTTGCTCTTGCTTGCATCCAGACAATATCATCCATACTGGGGGCTGCTTTAACCAATATCATTGCTGCTAAAATAGCAGTATGACACTTTGATGCCAATGTGACTGCCTTGTCTGCAGTAGCATTGCCCTGGGTGATCTGATCATTACCCTTCCTGTGTGCATGACTTTTAATAATTGCTACTTTCTGTGGAAGCAATAAAGATATCATAAGGTCTTGAATCTGATTATGTTGTAAAATATTTTTTAAATAGAGTTCCATGTCTTCCTAAAACCTCACTGCTTGCACACTGTGCCAAAGAAATGACACACTATGTGACCGTAGGGAGAAGCTGTAAAGATATTTCTGACCTTATCCCTTCCCGCCTTGCAAGCAGCTGTCAAGGCCTTCAACTCACCCACATCTATGTCACGATAACACAATCCATCAGCAAATAAATCTTCCTCCACCCCCGGAGTCAGGGTAGAGAGCAGATCAGTTTGAAGGCTAGTGAACATCAAAGATTAAGCTACACAGTCATGTTGCTCTCCCTCATAGTCCATGGGGGCTTTCTCTGCTGGCTTTACTTTGGAACATATTTCAATAGTAACATCTGAATTTATGAAAGGCAAGAAGTCTGGCAATCTGGCATTTTTCAGCACAAACTTTCCTTGCTCAATTAACTCTGCCACCTTATAATGGGTGTGGATAATTACACACATTAGTCATAAGCGAATTGTACTGCAGCTAAACCCTGATAACAGGGTGGGTAACCTGAACAACTGAGTCCATATTTGTTTTGTAGTACATAATGGGTTGCTTCCGCCACCCACTACAAGTATCATGCATCATAACTATTCTAGTATAAGCTTCCGGGCTGTTGGTATCATACAACAGAAATAGTTTAGTGTATTCAGGAGTTCCTAAGGCTGGAGCTGTTTGCGTATATTGCTCTATGGGTCTCAAGGCTATTATTATTATTAATAATATTATTATTATTATAACTTAGACTTATATAGCGCCTTGCAAGGTACCAAGTGTCGCTTAACAAATAGGGGGGAGGGTTAGGGGTCAAAAGACTTAATGAAAATAAATGTTTTAAGGTGCATTTTGAACATGGGCAGGGATGGGGCAGAGCGGATATGAAGTGGAAAAAGCCCTGTCCCCAAAAGTCTGCAACCTGGTGCAGGGGGTGGCCAGCAGGTCCTTGTCAGAGGACCACAGAAAATGTGACTGAGTGTAAGGGTGAAGGACATCAGTGAGGTATTTTGGTGAGAGTCCATGAAGGGATTTGTAAGTGAGCAGGAGGATCTTGTAGGTAATGCATGACTTGACTGGCAGCCAGTGGAGCTGTTGGAGGATTGGAGTGATATGCTCCCAGGGCGTTGTGTGGGTTAGAACCCTGGCAGCAGATTTCTGGACATCCTGGAGTTTGCTAAGAGCCTTGGTGGGCAGTCCAGACAAGACACCATTGCAGTAATCCAGATGGGAGGTGATGAAAGCATGGATAAGTGTCTCTGTTACTGAATGTGTGAGTGAAGGCCGAAGTCGTGAGATGGTTCTGAGGTGGTAGAAGGTGGACTTGGTGATGTTGTTGATGTGGGACCAGAAGAAGAGAGAGTGGAGTCCAGAATGAAACACAGGTTGCAAACCTCAGAAGATGGGGGAAATGGAGCAGCCATCCACAACCAGGGCCAGGTCTCAGCAGTGGTGCAGGGGCCACCACCATGAGTAGGTTTGTGGTCATCCATGATTGGAATTCCTGTAGGCAGTTGACAAGTTATGTGGGTGGGAGCTGTGAGGAGGGGTTTGTGCTGATATAGAGTTGAGTATCAGCGTAGCAGTGGAAGTTTAGTCATGTTTACGGATAATGTGACCTAGGTGTAGTATGTAAATGGTGAAAAGCAGAGGACCAAGCACAGAGCCCTGGGGCACGCCAAGAGTTGGAGCCATTTAGGGTGATGAATTGTTTCCCATCTGTGAGGTACCCAAGTAAAAAAAAAGTATATTTAAATTATACTCCAGTATTATACTTCTAGTATACTTATGGTTAACAATAAGTATGTATTCAATGTATTTAAGTATATTTGAAGTATACTTTCAAAATATACATACCAAAATAATATATTAGAAGTATATTTAGGATAAATAAAATACATTTCAAGTACATTTAAATATACTTTTTTTTTACTTGGGCATACCTGGAAATTCATGCTCTGCCTCATGCTTTTACACCCAGTGACACGGTGACAAATGCAAGAGGGAGATTACTCACGACTGGCGGCAGATTTGAAAGCCTGTTGAAGATGGAAGATCACGCCTATTCTCCAGGACATGTAATGGCAGCGCAGGCACTAGCAAGAGCCGTTCACCTGGCAACACCAACTATATTATGCCAGCCACACAAACTCAGATTTTCCGTTTCAAAACAATAGCGCTCATAATTCATTACAAAAATCATTGCATGTAGTGTGTCCATGTTCATGTGTTGCTATAATTAGTTTTTTGTTGGATAAAACACTCTAGTGAATGTTTTTCAAATGCAATTGTGTTTTCACATGAGACACTCACAATATATTCAATCAAAATGTGTGTACAACATATATATTACTGTTTTAAATAAAAAGTTATTAAAAACATGTTGAGTTATTCATTTTTTCCATCACATACTTTTACTGTTTCTTTGCACACAATACAAAAAAAAATTCCGAGTTCACGTTGCTGGCATAATAGTGGGAAGGGCTAGAAAGTAGTATTCAGTTGGTTGTCATATACAATTTTACCGCTAGATGGGAACAATTCTTGAACAATATAGCTTTAACATAGTGTATATCTGTAAAATTTAAGAGTTTTAGATATTATTGTATTGAAAGAGACATCACGTTTTGAAAAGAGAAGCTTATTTTACTATTTCAGAATTTTACAGTATTTTTTGTACAGCTTACAATGACAAAAGTTGTTTTCTCCATTGACGTCCCTTGCAGAGTAATGTTTATCAGTCCAATTTAGCTTGGCCTGGATGTTCGTTTGTGTAAAAACTGTGGTTAAGCATTGCTAAAAGCTGTCTTCGTCTGGACTTGACAGGTATAACACCCCACACCCACATCACCTGGGTGAATATTTGCATTTGAATGCATGAAGATGATGAAGGCACATTAATTCAATGACACATCCTTGAGGCAGCCAAATCGCTTCTCACTGAATGGCACAGTCAAGTTGGTCAGGTAATGTTACTGTATACTGTACAAGCCCTTAAACAATGTAATTTATCATTTTTAGGCATTTAAAGCTGCACTATAAATTCACACTTGTTTGTCCTGTCAGCCCATACTTTACTTAGTTCTTTAAATATTTTTTTAATATACATGTTTTTATCGAACACAGGAATAATACAGGGACAAGATAACCAATTTCTGAAGATAAACAATGTCCATAATATGCATAAGTTTGTAGTTAGATATTGGGAAATGTTGATTTTGCTATTCTACTATTGTCCGTATTTTGTGTTTTTTACATTGATGTTTTCAACCCCTGGATCCAATATGCTACTTCCTAAAGTTTACAAGTCCTAAAACACAGTTTTTGTAGATCCGTTACTTTGTATTTTTTCAATTTAGATGAAACAAATAAATAAGCAAATTTCACCTATTTAATGTGTCAAACGTTTTTATATATATGTTTGTTTAACGATTAATGTCTAGTACAGTACACTTTGCATAAAAGATAGACAAGTCAATTACAGTATGTTTTACACAGCTTACACTGATAAAATTCTCTCTAAAGCGGGTTTAAAGATACTACCTACAGTCTAAATAAATACACTAATGTGGGTCTACTCTGTAATGAAATAATACTGCTGATTTCCGATGATTAGACAGCCACGTGTCACTCAGTGGTTGCTGGTTTGAAACACAAGTGGAGAAATATCTTTGTTTTTTAATAAAAAAATAATAATGTTATTAAAAAATACTAGAAAATTTACAAACATGAAAGTTTGTTTGTTTAACCTCCACAAAAAATATCCCCCATCATGTCGTCATCTGCGACACGTCTCCATTGATGTCACTTGGATGTCATCACAAGACTACTTTGTTGGGAATTATACCAATGACAAGGCAGAAGAGCAAAACAACAAGCTTCCATCAAGAAATTACTGCAAGAAGTAAGCTCAATGATTTACAGTTTGCCAAACACATTCTGAAACATAAAAATATGTTAAATTAATTTGTCTTATCTCCACAAGGAATGTCCGCAATCGTGATTAAAACCGTATTCTCTGCCTGAATGGAGGGTGTTTTAACCACTATGCGTTCCATGAAGATGCCTGCAGAAAACAATAGTTTAATTTCAGGAATCACAGATTATATACAACTGCGATCATGTATTTACAGGTACAAACTCTGAATTTTTGTCAGTTTATTGTAAAATGTGATGTCTGTTTGAATACAACAATATCTATAAAACGTGATGTCTGTTTGTATAACAGTGAAATAAAGATTTTGGTTGATGACAAACTTGGGTCAATTACAACTTATTTTAATGTGTATCTATTTTTCAATGCAAAGCATACTGTACTGGACATTAATCATTAACCTAACATAAATAAACAAATCTAACATTAGATTACCTGACCAGCTTGACATTCATTGAGAAGCAATATAGGTGCCTCAAAGATGTGTCATTAAATAATAAGCCCTCACCATCTTCATTCATTGAAATGTTGAATTATGGGCAATGGAGGGAAATCAATGATTTAGAGAATGATTTAGAGAAAATTGTCAGTGTAAGCTGTACAAATAATACCATAAACTTCCGAAACAGGAAAAAAAGGTCCACAAAGAATATCGCCCTTGCTCGTGATTTAAAAACGAACCCTCTGGCTGATAGGCACTGTGTAATCCATTACACTTTGCATCCTCATAAAAACATCAGTATTATTATTAGTACACCCTCGTTCGTGTATTTACTTAGAGCACAGGGAAGACCTTCAAAACCAATTTTTGGCATGCTTTACTTCAAAATGTAATGTCTCTTTCAATACAATAATATCTAAAAAAAACTTGATGTCTGTTCGAATACAGTAATAGGTAATGTTTAGTAATCTAAACATTGTGAACAGATCATGTAACTAACAGATTATAGTGGTCCACCACCACTATCTGTCTGTAATAATCTATTACATGTTCATGTATGATATTTTGACGCAGTAAGATTGACTCAAAATAAGATGAGAGACATCTGTATCTACTGTCCATATACAAAACAATACAGCTAGATACTATAGTGGTCAAACAATAAAAATTATTATCACATTTAATCGAATTCTTTTTTGTACTCAATTGTGATTAATTAAAATTTCAGTACATGTTCAAATTTGACCCTAAATAAACTATTTTCAGTTTTAAAAGGAGTGCATTATGTTAAAAGGACCATTGTAAACTATAGCTTGAATAGGAATGAACTATGTGTAGGAGCTGTCTTTATCCAAGTTGGTAAATTATAAACAGATTGTCATGTTAAATATTGGGCCTCAAATAACCCATGTAAATCTAAATCTAGGTTTCTGTTTTCTGATCCCATAATTCTACCATCTCCTACCACTGTGATCTTGATCAAGGCATCATGTATTGTAGAATCACTGCTCTATTAGGCTACAGTATAAAATTAAACTGCTCTGGAGAGAAGCTGGGTGTGCAGGCATTTGATCCAACCCCTATCATGGTCTTGTCCAGTAGCTCATGTTTTCTACAATTTGGTTAGAATGGGACTAGGCCAACTTTGAAGGATGGAACATTAAGACCAAATACTTAAATCTTTTATTAGTATTTTATCAAATACTTTAATCTTTATTAAATGACAAATTGAGTGAATGGGAATCCTATGGTAGGCTACTTGAATAATAGGCAAATGCATAGGGTAAGAAAGGGAGGTAGAGATTTACAAATATTGATCAGGGGGAGCTTTAATATTTACACAGTATGGAAGTTGTTAATTATGCAAATATAGTGTTTTTATTGGAACCACAACATTTGATATGGACTTTAATGTGTAACGTACTATTTTAAAAGCTTTATCATTGTCTCAAATATTTTAGAATCAGCCTCTTGACTTTCAGACATCCTATCCCCTATTTCATATGTGCAAACCGTCACATCATTTTCAATCATTAAAAATCGAATTTATTCTACTTTGCACGGACAGATAGCCTTTGCAAAAACAAACAGATCTTTGTTACTTTGAAACTGGGCTGTAATTTTTTTCATCAAGTACACTTCAACTGTGAGAGACGGAATCTAAAACAAAAATCCAGAATATCACATTGTATGATTTTTTTTATGATTCATTTGCATTTTATTGCATACATAAGCATTTGATTACCGGTAAGAATTCCAGCTCGCACAGACCTGTTAGTTTATCTTTAACCTCTAAGCGTGCAGTATCCCGCCCGCAGGAGATCCCCCACCCCAAAAAAAAAAAACTGGACTATAATCACAGTTCACAAGTCCAATTGTTATGTAATATATTCATGTTATATATCTACAGAAAGCTTAGACACTCAGGAATGTAGCAAATGTCTCCATTCTACAGTAGCTATAACAAAATTATAATTTCCCCTCGTAATGTGAGGTACGTGCCTTGTGCACATGTGCCTTAAATTAAATGGAATGTCTAGAAACAAGGCTAACACCCTCATTTATTGGGTTATATATAAATGTCTTATATGTCCTTAAATCTTGGAATCTTGGGATTTTAGCAAATCTCAGGTTTTAGTGTAGCTATAAAAGTCACAACGTTACGACCACTTAATATTAGCTACGCGTCTTGAAAACAATTATGTTTTTTTTTCACTTCATAGAAAATACATTAAGGAATAAAATCAAAGCTCACAAATGCAATATTTAAGTTATATATACATGTCTCATATATCCTTAAAGCATAGAATGTTGGAGTTCTAGCAAATATATATATCTAGGTTTTAAAATTCTTAAACTTCGACAACAAGATAATTATTATTCATAATGTGACGTAAATAACCAGTAACAAATCATGTTAGCTTGTTCACTCAGCTAGCCATTTTTGTACCTCAAATGAAACTGAATGTCAAAAAGAAAACACGGCTAACACCCTGGTTTTTTAGATTATATACAAGTGTTATATCTCCTTAAAGCTTAGAATATTGGGGTTCTAGTAGAAATCTCAGTTTTAGTGTAGCTGTAAAATTCTCAACGTTATGACTGCAAGTTTCAACTACACGATTTCAAACAGTAATGTTTTATTTTCTACTTAATTAAAATTGAACTAGCAAATATCTCGGTTTTAGTGTAGCTATAAAATTCACAACATTATGACTACTTAATGTCAGCTACGCGTCTTGAAAACAACTACATTGTACTTAGGAAATATAGGAAAGCACATCGAGGAAAATAACATATATTACTACAAAATGTAGTACTTACAGTTGTAAATCCTTCTTTTTGGTAATCAAAGGGTCCCAGTAATTACATAAAGCATAGTTTTCCCAGGTAAAATCCATCTTGTTATGTGAAAATTGCAATTCCTTGACAGGACCATTACTGAATGTATCCGTAAATAAATGAAAATCTTTGTGTATTTAAACCGCGGGCCTGCAAATCTAAACTAAATACGGATGTGAAAAGTTTCAAACAGCTCAGCAATTTTGGCACATGTCATCCTTATGAAACAGATATCTTAAAAATGTGCAAGATTAAATATTTTAGCTGAAGATTGACAGAGATCATTTACAAAAGAAATTTGTTGTTCGTCTCACGACCCGGATGTAAACGTCATCACGGTGCATTTTTGCTAAATTAATAATTTTACAAAAAATGCTACAGCTCATTGGCTGTTCACTCAATCATTCTAAAATGTTAGACATATGTAGCCAGCCCCTTAACAACATGATTTGAATTGGATCCAGCACCCTATCTTAATATATGGCTTATCAGGGTTCTTTCAAAGAGGATGTAGAAAAATGAAAACAGAAAATAATTATGCATTTTCTTTATGTCATCTTGTGCCATATTCACTGTGTATATTTATTTGAAATGGATTTTACATTTCCCAAAATTTCAAAGTCTTTTCTTTTAAAAAATATCAACCATATGTTTTTCCTTGCCTCAGGTCCATTGTAACAAAAGGTTAACTTTGGGTTTGTTTTTTAGTTAGAATTTGACAATTAGGGGGGCCATCCTTAAGTAGTTAAGAAGCCCTCTTGTTCTCTACTCATTATGTGTATTAACTGCACCTGTTTGAACTCGTTATCTGTATAAAAGACACTTGTCGACACACTCCAACCTCTCCACAATGGCCAAGACCAGAGAGCTGTGTAAGGACATCAGGGATAAAATTGTAGACCTGCACAAGGCTGGGATGGGCTACAGGACAATAGGCAAGCAGTTTGGTGAGAATTATTAGAAAATTATTAGAAAATGGAAGAAGTTCAAAATGAAGGCCAATCTCCCTCGTTCTGGGGCTCCATGCAAGATCTCACCTCGTGGATAATCCAGAGGAATGGGAGAAGTTCATGTGGTCTGATAAGACAAAAGTAGAGCTTTATGGTCGCCTTGTTTGGAGGAAGAAGAAGGATGAGTACAACCCCAAGAACACCATCCCAACCGTGAAGCATGGAGGTGCAAAAATCCTTTGGGGATGCTTTTCTGCAAAGGGGACAGGACGACTGCACCGTATTGAGGGGAGGATGGATGGGGCCATGTATTGCGAGATCTTGGCCAACAACCTCCTTCCCTAAGAGCATTGAAGATGGGTCGTGGCTGGGTCTTTTAGCATGACAACGACCCAGAACACATAGCCAGGGCAACTAAGGAGTGGCTCCGTAAGAAGCATCTCAAGGTCCTGGAGTGGCCTAGCCAGTCTTCAGACCTGAACCCAATAGAAAATCTTTGGAGGAAGCTGAAAGTTTGTATTGCCCAGCGACAGCCCCGAAACCTGAAGGATCTGGAGAAGGTCTGTATGGAGGAGTGGGCCAAAATCCCTGCTGCAGTGTGTGCAAACCTGGTCAAGAACTACAGAAAACGTATGATCTCTGTAATTGCAAACAAAGGTTTCTGTACCAAATACTGAGTTCTGCTCTTTTTGATGTATCAAATACTTATGTCATGCAATAAAATGCAAATTCATTATAAAAAAATCTTACAATGCGATTTTCTGGGATTTTGTTTTAGATTCCGTCCCTCACAGTTGAAATGTACCTATGATAAAAATTACAGACCTGCTTTGTAGTAGTAGGAAACACTGCAGATTTTGCAGGTTATCAAATACTTATTCTCCCCACTGTATAGGTCTTGAAATAGCAACACTATCGAAAAGTTGATGAACTTTAATTTGTATATTTTTACATTTGAGCATCTGGAGAAACCCAATAACTTGGCGGTTCATTAGGATTCTGACGGTATCAAATGTTCATCTGATGTGATACGTTTTTAAAATAATTTGCATTCTGTAAAATGATCCTAATTCAATTAATTTACAATTAAATTGTTCTGTACAGTGTGGGGTGGTCATATTGATGGTAATTTCAGGGTAACTTTTGTTAAAGCTTATTCTTTGTGTCAAGACTTCCCAGGGACTGGTCGGGACTCTTGGCATAAAACTTAACTGATTTATGGTTTGTTTAAATATAGGTATTTTGTGTTTTCTATTATGCCCATTTTGGGTTGTTATGGTTTGGTGCACCGCCTTCCAGACACCAAGTTATATAGCCGGTAATGTAACGTTCCCCTTCCTGATCCCCAGTCCTAGTGTGTCGTTAGTTCTGAATTGTTATTTTCTGCCTTAGTTTTCATTTAGTCCTTTTTATCTGTGTTTCCTGTTTTGGCCCATGTACTGTATTCTTTTTATGTTCTTGTTTTCTTTGCTGCCCTCTAGTGGGTCCTAGTAGGAGTTTCTTTAATACTACAGCTTCAATCTACTTTGTGTACGTCTATGTCTTATTGGTTACAGCTGTGTGTATTTAGTGTCTAGTTTAGTTCTATTTAATCCCTTGTACTGTGTTTGTTCCTTGCTGGGTCATTGATTTACATCTGTCCGTGTCCGTGCCTGTTTCTTCTACTTGTATTCGTGAGTACTATTCTGTAGGATCAAAAGTTATTTGTTCATTCCTGTTTTATAGTTTCTCTATGGTTTTCTGTTCATCCATTTAAGAAGTACTCATGTTTATGTATTAGTTCCTTTCAGTATAGGCGTATTCTTATTTAGCTCTGCTTTGGATTTTTGTTCTGTTACTTATATCATGCATTATTTACATCGTTCTATACAGACTCATTATTAAAACTTATTTATTTAGCTTCAAGCTGTTTCTTTAGTTCTTAACCTGCTCATGCCAGTTGCTGACAAATATCTGATCAAGGTCAGATTGTGATAGGTAAATCTGGGTAGATCATAACACACAAGAGTAGTGGGTTAGTTGATTACATCTACACCTGTTAGGGTTTAGCAATTAGTACAGCTATAGAATCTTTGGTGTCTGAGAAGGCGGTGCGTGTCATTGAGAGTTGGATACTCCTGTTATTGTTCCTGTGATGTTCAAGTAAGGTAGATTATTATTGTCATGTATTATGGTTGAGTACTGACATAGGTCCTGTTGAACCAGGCATACACTCTGTATATGTCACATCTATGCCACGATAAAGCATAGTAGCTGTAAATATATCCATTGTGCAGTTCCGAGTCTTTTGGTTTTTTGTTCCTCCCATGGTTATTTTGTGTATTTACATTCTGAATAAATTGAAGAACAACTCTCCCTGCATGGGTCTCCCTGCTTTCATTACACAAGACAAACTTATGACACTTTGCTACTTTGCTGACAGTTGCTATAGTTCAGACAGCATGCTATAATTTTAATCTAACTGACATATATAATTTTCCAGGACCCTCTTCACAGGACACACTTCATAGATTGTCATAAAAAGCGTTTGGGGTGCTCAGGAACTTAAAACAATGGGTTCAGGAAGCTTTTTATAGGGTTTCATAAAAAGGTGTCTGTAAGAGGATAGATATAATTTGGTCATTTTGATTTCCAGAACGTCTATCACAAAAGTAAAAGCTGCAGAAACCTGGCTGGGTGAGTAGGACCTTTCTTAGAAGAACTGATTAACACAGATTTGTACATAGTTTATCCCTACAGGGCAACGTGTACAGATATGGGAGGTTGAAGACAGACAAGAAATGTTGAGGAGATAGAACGGGTGTTTCCTAAACAGGTATGGTCGCAACATGACAGATGTGGGATTGGAAGTCAGCTAACCCAGTGTAAATCAGGTAAAGCCAGGAACTAAGACAGTGTGGAAAAATCTGTATTATATGAAGCCAGAGGGAGAATCAGACATCATCGACGATTAAAGGTTTGAAGAATGCAGATGTGCTGGAGGAGACATTCAGTGACTGTAATACAACACTGTTTTCAGGCAGATAAGAATAACTGGAGTTTAGTACATACTTTACAACCAATCAATGAGGTAGTGGAGGACTGCCAAGCAGAAGGGCCATGAGCTGTACTAACCCCTCCAATCTGGTATAAGAATCCACCATAGCACTGAGACTGCCCTCATTAAAATCACTAATGACCTCCTGCTTGCTGCTGACAATGGCCTCATCACTATCCTCATCCTCCTTGACCTTTCTGCAGCTTTTGATACAGTTTAATGCATTCAATTTATATAGCGTTTTTCTTCCAAGGAACCGAAAGCGCTTTACACAGTGAGGGGGAAAGCCCACCTCATCCACCACCAATGTGTAGCACTCACTTGGGTGATGAACGGCAACCATTTTGCGCCAGAACGCTCACCACACAACAGCTATCAGGTGGAGAGGTGAGTAGTTATATATGCCAATTAGGAAGGAGGGGGATTATTAGGTGGCCATGATTGAAGTGAGGCCTAGTTGGGAATTTGGCCATGACACCGGGGTTAACAC
The DNA here is from genome assembly GCA_016801145.1 of Umbra pygmaea. Lineage (NCBI taxonomy): Eukaryota > Metazoa > Chordata > Actinopteri > Esociformes > Umbridae > Umbra > Umbra pygmaea. The sequence goes on along the minus strand of JACXGM010022140.1, from coordinate 96 downwards.
CCCTACTCTTACAATAAGTGCCATGGGATTTTTAATGACCACAGAGAGTCAGGACACCCGTTTAACATCCCATCCGAAAGACGGCACCCTACACAG
>JACXGM010022139.1:0-16876 GCA_016801145.1 Umbra pygmaea | reverse complement strand
CGTATCCTCCCACCTTTTTGCGTGGAACTCCCACTTTCTCCATGACCATCCCACGAACGCATATTGAAAGCGCAACTTGTCTCTTGTCGCTCATGTGGCACGCAATCTGCGATTTTACCCAAGTGCGCCTGGTTAGTAAATAGCCCGCATTGGTTACGTCCGTCTTTGCGACCAATTAGCGCCTGAAAACAGGCGCAAATGGCTTGATAAATCTAGCCCTGAGTGTGGCAGAGGTGCAGCCATGGCCAGCTCGGAAACCTGACTGCATAGCAGAAAGTGTGCTGTTGGATTCTAAATGTTTGACATACTGATTGTTAATCTGGCTTTCGAAGACTTTAGAGAGACAGGGCAGGATGGATATGGGTCTATAACAGTTCAACTAATGGTCTATAACAGTTTAACTCATGGTCCGCTCTGTCTGGGCCAGCACTCATGGTCCGCTCTGTCTGGGCCAGCACTCATGGTCCGCTCTGTCTGGGCCAGCACTCATGGTCTGCTCTATCTGGGCCAGCACTCATGGTCTGCTCTGTCTGGGCCAGCACTCATGGTCTGCTCTATCTGGGCCAGCACCTAACCTTGATGTTCCCATCCAGGCCCGGCCTCTTGTAACATGTTCCACGTTACATTATTAAAAATCTTAGTGACAGTGTTGCACCCCCACCCCCCAGGGCAGGCAGTCTGGGGATCTGGTTCCATTCTGATCCAGGGTGGCTCAGGTGGTTCGTTTTATTAAAGCTAACAGTTAGAACTGTGCATTTGAAGCAGCTTAACTAGCACCATTGCGGCAGGAGTACTGTCATGAACAGCGGAGGGCGATGGAGGGAGAGACGGAGAGAGACAGAGAGAGGGTAGGCTCCATAGCCGAAAGGTGCCTTTGATGTCCACCTAGCCAGCAAGATCCAATAACATTGCCTGTTTCATGGAGCAGTTAACACCAACAGGTTTTTCCCCATCTGAGAGCATTTAAAGGCTGATGAGGCTAAAGTGAATGTGAAACGGGCTCAGTCTTTAACTCTAATGTGCACATGTTTATGTGCATAGACCATCTTTCAGGGATTTAAGAAGAATCCCCCATGCTGCTCCTTGGGCACGTGGACACAGCACATAGCTGCAGACTCTTCAGTTACCTCAATGTGCAGCTTTTCCTCCCAGAATGTGTTTTTCATGAAACATCTTTTCAAGCCAGGCAGACTTTTCCATGTGAATTACGTGTCTCGTAGGTCCCTGTGACATAGTCAAGAGCACCAGCCACTCTATTCAGACCTGTATAGGCAAATGCTTAAGTGATTTTGCCAGTAAGTGGCACCTTAAACTGCCAGTCAAATGTTTTGCAAAGATATCTGTTGGTGTTCAAGTGCTTTTTACTTGACTACAACGTCAGCCCCAGACCTGAGTGACTGAAGACTACTTAGGCCTTTTATGAAGACGGCAAGTACTCACTTATCCTCCCTCTAATGTAAACAGCCTAATCCACAAGACTTTTATCATTTACTGTAAGTATTTTTATCCTACTTCCCCAGAGTATACTTACCTGGACCACACCTTTAGTAAGTGTGCATTTATTCGCCATCAGTCTATCAGCATTTGGCCACTAAGCAGTAAATGCCATTTTCAAAGCAATGTGTGTCATATTAATGGCCTGACATGGAAAAGTGGTGTAATTTGCTGTAGTTGGCTCTTATTGGAGGCATGGAGAAGCTGTTAGTGATGGTTTAGAGGAGCTACCATGGAGAGGACCTGTTTGTCCTTGACATAAATCAAAGATCTGTGCTTGTAATAGATTAGCTTTTTTTGTTGTTGTTTTACAGTGTTTGGCCTCAGGCAACTATAGCAGAACAATTGAGCTTCTCAATCACTCAATTAATGAACAGTGCAGTACATAAACATAGAAATAGCCGGATGAGTAATATAAAGCAAAGTTTGACTTGTCAGTGTTAAAATATTGTGGAAGAGTATAGTTTCAAGTTCAAGTTCAAGTTTAGTTTATTTATCATATGCATCGAATAACATACATCATCCTATGCAGAGAAATTCTTTTTGACATGGCACGGCGATTCTATGCAGTGGGCTTAAAAAACAAGAATTACAACAATATAATAATTTTTAATAATGACAATAGTAATAGTAATACTAATAGTAATAGTAATATAGTGTTTACAGGCTTGAGTAGGTTTTGCTGGAGCGGGCTGAGACTGATTGCTCTGGAGTAGCCTGTCAGCCTGTGATATGTCATGTTCTTTATAATCCTTGTCACTACGCAGAGCGTTGTCATAGGTACCGTGTATCCCACCATCTCCGGCTCCCCCTTCTCCCATCTTTGTACCCAGTCTGTGAAGGAAATTTGTATTTACTTTGGGGGAGTGTAATTTGTTCCTCATGGATAATATGACCCTTAGCGGAGCCGGATCATGGGTTAGTTGAAGTGATATTTTCCGGTAATGGTAGTCGTACATCATGGCTGTCAGGCCAGGTTAGGAGGCGAGCACATTACAGCTCCATTTTAGCACTGCAGGCATCTGGGATTATTTTCCATAACCAAGTATGACATGACCGCTCTGTAGAGTGCATTACATTTTTACTAGCTTTTCCTCCTCCCACGGCAACTTCTGTTGCTTTTTCCCAGGAGCAGGCAGGGGAACGGTGGGAGGGGACAGGGGCTCAGGGCTGCCACTTTGATGGATACCCATGGCGTCCCAGCAGCCCCAGCCAAGGTTAGCCAGTGTCACAGACCTACACGGCTCCCCTCCATCCCACTAAGGGCAAATCCCCTCTCCCTCCAGGCTGGCAAACCCTGCCTGCTTCTTCGCTCCACACAGAAAAATGAAGGAGAGCGAAACTGTTTCCTTACCAATCACGAAAATCTATGACATGATTTTCCATGGATGTGAGGAATATGAAAATAATTGTGTCTTGACATTGTCCCTCCAAGCAGCGTTTGGATACGATGGTGACTAAGAGAAGGACCGCTTCAGACAGCAAATCCTCCCTCCAGCGCATCATCACTCCTCCAGCCATCCTCCACTGTCATGGACAGAAAGGGTCTTCAGACATGGCATGGAAGAACGTTTTTGAAACCAATGTAGAGGTGCTCTTCAGCCTTTTCCCTCCCCCCCGACAAGGTCACCAGTGTACAGGCCACCTCTTGCCATTGACAAATGATCGCCCCCCGTCTGGCAATCAGCCCAGTCCCAGAGGTGGGCGAGCAGGCAGAGCTCATTAGCGCAGCTCAGAAGAGATATTAATAAGAAGACCTGAGCTCTATCACAGCCCTACATTGATGGCAGGCCAGAGAGGCCAGGGGCAGGAGAGAAGGCTGGTGGATAGATGGATGGGCTGACCCTGGTGCTGATGAATGGCCAGGTCAGCATGTGGCTGTCAGTCACACACATACCTTATAACTGGGCTGAGCGCTGGACCATGGGAGAGAAGGTCAGTATGCCCTGAGGAATGTTACATTTCTCCCACTGACACGCTGACAATTAAACACAACCTGCCCAATCAACTGACAAAATGTCGTTTTTTTCACTAATTGCATGAGGCTAAATGTCAGACTAGAATTTCAGTTTTTAATTTCTTTAAAAATGTCTTTGCCCATTTTCGTGGTGAGTATAATGATAGCAAGGATGTTTTCATGTGTCCAAATGTGCGTAACACTGTGGTGGTTGTCGTGTCTCACTAGCTGTTTCACACCGTGGCCATTGTTTCTCCTGAGGTCACTGTGACCCAGTGTGCTCTGGTCTAAAGTGCTACCCTTCAGGGAATAAGAAGCCATCCAGACCCAATCCTGAGTGCCCAGTCTCTAGGTCCCCCAGCAGGCATATCCTCATTGTGTCACCCTGTCACACCACATCTCTCTGGGCCAACACTCAACATCTACGGGGATGGTTATCAACATGTCACCACAGCCCACTCAGCAGCAGTCAAACTTCCCAAGCAATTGTTATTATTTTTTTATAATATATACAGTGTGCTCCAACATTACTGACACCCCTGACTGGCAATGCACAAACATTACTGTAAAAAATATGAAAAATATAATTATGGAGTAAAAACAAAATGCCAATATGTAAGAAGTACTGTAGTTTATTAATGTCAATTGAACCAACCAAAATCATATATTGATTGATCTAAAAATCTATGTCCTGCAAATCAAGGTTTTATAATCAATGGCACCCTTAAAGGTTATGGTAATTAATGTCTACCAAAATTAAAGCAGGAATTAAATTCCAGTTATTTAAGTTAATTTAAGGAACCATATTGAGCCAGTACATCCCTTCCTTTTACACTAGGGTATAAAAATGAGGTAACACACACGCAATATCCCTTTTTCATCCAAAGCCATGGAGAAAATTAAAAAATGCCAGTACGAAAGAGAAAGATAGTCGTAGCCCGTCATAAATCTGGTAGTGGCTACAAGAAGATCCACAAACGATTGAATATACTGTACCACTGAGCACTGTCAGGGCAAATATAGAAAATTAATTAGATATAGAACAGTTGAAAACCTCACGGGTACAGTACGTAAATGCATTTTGCCCCTCAGGATAGGGAGGAAGATGGTGAGAGGAGCAACAAAACCCTAATAGATTTAGTATTATTAAAATTAATACAATTCAGATGCAGTTATTGTGTAAACTAATGTCATTAAATGTCACAGTGCTACATTTGGCAGCATTTCAATAATTTTAGTTTTTTACAGTATAACTCTGGACAACAGGTGTTCTGTTCGTGCCAGTAATAATTCAGTCCAGGCCAGTAAATTTTAGACCAACTGGCCCGAAAGACAGAGGTGGACATTTACTTGAGTAGAAGTACTTTACTGAGTAACTCTGAGTTCACAAGTTTTGGGAAGTCCCTACTTAAAGGTACAATATGTCGTTTTCCAAAACAATAACAAAAAATGTACTTTGCATTGAAAACGCAAACATCACTATACCTATATTATATATATTTCTTAGTTGTGTACTTATATTATCCTAAATGTTTCCACCAACTTTCAAATCCAGAGAAATGTGTAATATAATTCGAAGACACGGGAAATTTCATTTTGTCTTCCGTCAATGGCGTCATATAACCTTTGACTGTGCTAGTTGTTCTAAGTTCCAGGGAACCGCCAAACATAACGTGAATAAAATTGATCTATTGTTAAAAATATAAATGATATTTTTAACAATAGATTACTTTGTCAGTTAACCTTTTTTCTGCCGGAGATGCTAGTTTGGAAGATTGTCATTGACAACGATAACAAAACCCATGATCCCACGCTACTTCTCGACGTCATCCAAGTATATCTTTTGCTATTTTTTTGATTGAGAGACCCCTGGCGGCCAAAAACGACATATTGTACGTTTAAGACCAAATTGATCAAGTAAAGGGAGTTCATATCCTGACAGTAACCTATAAAACAATTAGAAAGTGTAAAAGAAATATCAATCATGGTCACCGGTAAGATGTGAACTCATTTTACCTAATAAATTTGTATTTTTCTCAGTAATTTGTCCACCTCTGCTGAAAGGGTTAGTGAGAAAAAAGTAAACGTTGCACCATGGACATCTTACTCACTTGACCATTTCGGTATTTCTTTGTTTCTTTTACACTCGTCTTTTCTTTTTTATTAATAATGTTTATTTTTGCCATAATATTCTATGACTGAGAACTTTTGAAAATCAAAACTCTGCGATTGTCATTCCAGGACTCGGTAGGTAATAGAGGGAAGCCAACAAATTTGGAAGAGACAAAATGTCTCATCTGCAGATATCGGAAGAAATTAGATGGAGGCAAAACATGTTTAACCGCCGGGTTGGGAAAGCTCGAGAACTCCATTTTTATAAAGATCCTTAAAAGTTTTTATACCATTTTTTACCAGAGAGTGAAAGCACTTTTGACCACAGATGGTGTAAATATGTGGTTGTTATTAATAGGGCCTAAAATGGACGCAGTGGAGAACTTAAAGTCGCGCCGAAACTGGTTCCAAATTTTAAGTGTGGAAAGTACTACAGGGTGTTCTGAAATACGTGAAGGAGATGTGGGGATAGCGGCACATAATAAAGCAGGGAGAGAGGAGGAGGTGCAGGAAAGACCTTCTAACAGGCACCACAGTGTATCTGGGAGGTGCTTCCAGAAAAGCAGTTTCTGGAGGTTGGTGGCCCAATAGTACTATAGAAAATTAGGAAGTGCGAGCCCACCACTGAATTTACTTTGCTGAAGTAAAAACCTGCTGATTCTTGGTGTCTTTCCAGCCCAAATGAAAGAGGAGACCACATGATTAATTGCTGTAAAAAAGGACATGGGTAAGAACAAATGTTTACAAATCTAACAGATTTGGCCCCTTGAGAAAGGCAAGTCAGGCAGAATTTTAACAAGTCTACTGTACATTGGCCACCTGATGCTTGGTGCTGTTGGCCAACACCCAATCAATCATAAATAGATGTGACAAGCTATGATAGAGACTAAGAATGTTGTGAAATTACAATGTCATGGTAGAATGATGTCTTGCTGGTGTCTCTCTGCACCACAACGATCGGACCTGAGTAAGACCAAAAGGAGAGGGGTGTTTAATCTCATTGTTAAAGTGAAAATATACCCAAAATAATTGTTCCAGTTTTCCTAGTCAATCTACTATGCACACATTTATAAAATGATTAATAATTTAACATAATAGCTATCAACCATGTCAGCGACTGACTCCTCTAAACTTACTATTCCCAGAAATGAGGACACACTAGCTGATTTCACCTCTAGCTTAGTTCCATGTAACAGTTCCCCATCTGTGGCCAAGAATTGCTAGGCTTTTTTGGCAAACTTTGCTAACATTAGCTAACAATGACTACCTGAATTAATAATGATCATTAGGTTGTTATCAGTTCACTTCAGGTTAGTGCCTCTGATTCTAACTTAATACAAATGAGCTAGATGTCCAGACCTACGTTCTGAATAGCAAAGTAACTCACTATAAGAGACTTGTTTAAGAGAAGAACAGCTGGCCCATTTACTACAATAAAAGACATTAAAACAGAATGAAACTCAGTAAAGAAAAATCTAATCTTGCCCTAAAACTAATGTATTACGTTTTGAGGGAACTAAGTTCCCGTTTACATTACGATTTCAGCCTCATAATTGAGACCTCTTGAGAAAAGCTCAAGATGAGACAAAATTGTAGTTTGTAAACTTGCGGGTCTCTCTCAAATAGCTGCTACATTTCACACAACCTCCCAAGGTAGTGTACGAGAGGATTTTAAAAGATCCCACCTGGGGCTTTGCAAATGTAAATACAATTGTTAAAGAACGTCTTGAGAAATGTGTGTCGCAGGAAAATTCTTCACATGTTGGTCAATGGGCTGGTCTGGTTTCTGAGCAAAGTGTTCTCACAACTAGAAGGACATTCCATGACACACCTGCAAATGCGCGATTGCCACCTTGAGGCATGACAATGTAAATACAACCAATATGGAAATTATTTTGTGTCAGCTTTTCTCAAGAGGTCTAGTAAATGTGGCTGAGAGCTCTTGGAGTGTAAACTTAAATTGTAAAACGCCAAACTTGAAATATGAATGTAGGAGAAGGGCAATTACATGAAATATGAATGTATGAATCTCTGTAACTGATGTCAATGACTGTAGTCCGTGTTAAATAGTGTAAATGTTTGCTATGGCGAAGATCGGGAATGGTGGGTTGGCGTGGAAGTGTCACATCTAGATGGAAATGTTGTGTTTTCTCCATTCCAACATGATGAACATGTTTCTCTAGACAGGTGATTGTATGTTTTTGTAATATTAACCCTAACCTTAATCCTAACTGTAAACATAATCTTAACCTTAGTAATGTCATGCCTAACCTTAACCTTTAGTAACGTCATGCTTAACCATAACACTAGAATTAATCGTGAACGTTTGAATATAATTTCAATCACTATGGATGTCTGGAATGTTCCATGATCATATGAATCCTTGAATGAATCTGCCTCAACAAAATGTGAAGGTGCAAAGTAATAGAAGAACTAATATAGCCTAATAGTAAAATGTGCAGCTGAAATGTAAAATAATGGAAATATGTTGGCATAAACATAATGTTTTCAAATTAGTTAATAATAAAATATAGAATGTTATATTAAGCTCTAGAAATCTCATTAATTTAGTCAATACAGTATTAACCAGGAACAACATTTCTAGACTCAATTAAACCACTAAATATATACGGCAGGAAAATCATTTCACAGTTCTACACAATTTGCTACATGCAGCCATTGAAATTCAATGGTTTTTATAACAAACACTAATGAATGTTCAGTTATTAACAATTCAAACATATTATTTGTGACGATGAGTGCATAATCACAAATTAATGTAATTACTCCTGAAATGTTGCTAGATATTACTTCAAATTACTGTGACAACTTTTCAAGTCATTAACAAGGAGAATAACACAAATGAAGCTGTACACACCATATTTAATTAATAACAATTCTAAATACTCTTACATAAATCAAATTAGTCTTAGTACAGTAGCAATATTAAGTGCAAACTTTAATATTTTACATTTAACTATGCCAAAATAACATGTTTGTACATAAATACTCACAGGAGCTTAAGCAGAATAGTTGCAACGAACACAACCCCACAAAAAACAGAGGTGGACATTTACTTAAGTAAAAGTACTTTTCCAAGTAACTCTGAGTTCAAAAGTTTTGGGAGGTCTTTACATTCATGTCAGACCAAATTGATCAGGTAAATATCTTAACAGTAACCTATCTTAACCTGTCTTAACAGTAACCTATAAAACTAATTAGAAAGAGTAAAGATAACATCAATCATGGTCACCGGTAAGATGTGAACTCCTTTTACCTGATCAATTTGGTCTAGCGACTTCCCAAAGCTTGTGAACTCAGATTTACTCAGAAAAGAACTTTTACTCACTACTTCGTCCGCCTCTGCAAAAAAACTATGAACAACAAGGACTTTTCTTGGTGCAATTTCTAATCTAGCCAGAGATCTTGTTCAGCAACTCAAGCGCTTGAATGAATTTCACCCTCTAGCAGGAGATCTTCACTCACCATGGCATTAACTTCAATCAGCGTTCCTGGATTAACCCTTTAGTGACCATGATATTATGTGATTTATCAGCAATGAAGAAGAATATCTGCAGGATCGGACAATAATGATTTTTTCTGAATGTGTGTGCTATCGACTACTGAAAACTATAAACACTACGTTTCACAGTTACAATTGCAATTTAAAACAGTTGGTATGTGAATGTTGATTTAAAGGAATTCTTAAATTTTGTTCTTGCATTAAGATCAATAATAACTAAATTGATGGTAATGGCATCCTCAAAAAGGGACCTTACCCACTGAGCAAAAACACGTCCAAACGACGTCTTTTACACGTCGTATCTGCACGTCAAATTTGCAGACTGTGACGCCAGATGACGTCTGTTTCCCTACGTCTGCCGACTGTCCGGAATTGACGTTGACAGGACCTCTTTATCAGAAGCTTACAACTAAATCACAATTCAATCCCCACTCATTCATTTCCATCTTTATTTTTGTTCATCACTGGCACAATGCTTTGTCTGCCGACCTGTTCTGATGGATTTAAATAAAATATAAAACATTACACAGCCCACCTTGCTTGGGGCTGTACCACATCACATACAACAATAAAAACATTATACATTTTTTAAATATTGTAAATATATAATAAAAGTTAAAGTACTAAACTGAATGTGCTTTGAGGTAAAATCCAACCAGAACTATATTGAACACAAAAGACTGACAAGATTCTCCACACTGGATAATCAGTCCTGAGTGACTGTTGTGTGTCCTCCACCTCTACTTCTTTGTGGTAGATGCTTCAGATGCTCTGAAGCATACATCCTTATGAAGACCTCTGTGGCTGTTATCACATTTCATGACTCCATCTGCACAAGTAAAAAACAAATGATTAGAAATACACAAATGTAATCTGCAGTCATATATTAAGCCCCCATATTTTTAAGCAGAAATATGTTACCTGTAGCCTGGCTCGGCACTCCTACGTACTTAATTTTCCTTCAGTACTCCGTCTTGGTTTGCAGCATATTCCCTGGTTTTCTCTGAACAATTTTTTACCGGTCCAATCAGCGAAAGAGGGAGTGGCTGAGAACGATGAGGTTGATGTCCTGCGCTAGCTCTAGTGAGTTACATAGCAACTGATCTATGCTTGTTCATGTTAAAGCTTTGGTTAACGTGGATTTGTTTTAGGCACTATAGTTGTTTTCAAAAGTAGTTTCAATTAAATTTTAACTATGACCAAAGATTAGCTAACGTTAGCTGATGGGAAGAGATGCAATGCCAATTGTAGCCACAAATTGTAGCCACATATTGTAGCCACGAATTGTAGGCACGAATTGTAGCCATGAAGAAAACTATAAATAAATAATTTATAACAAATATTGGTTAGTCAAAAATCATCATATTCATATTCATTAATCATATTGATGACTAAAATGTCCAGTATTGTACTGCAATTAGCCCTTATGAAGAGGTCCTGTCGACATCAATACCGGACATTTGGTAGGAAAAAGACCTCACCTGCCGTTATAGTCTGCACCTTCAGGGGAGCAAAATTGGACATGCAGAAACGTTGTATGAAAGACGTGTCTTTGCGCAGTGGGATAATGTCAATTTCTTGCACCTGTTTAAGATGTCCACATGATGTCCAAAAAAGTAACCTAGTTTGAAAATTTTGAACTGCATATTGACGTCCAAGTGGGGTCATGTTTAGACGTCCAAATAGCAGACCTAGTTTGCACGTCATGTAGACGTCCAGAATTGGTCTGGACCGACGGACGCAATATAGACATGATCTGTACGTCCATTAGACGTCTAATGTTTAGTGGGTATGTACATATCATATACATAGACCTTGAATTAAAGTCAGCTTCAAGTCAGAGCCTCTGCTTGTAAGGAGTCGTTCCGTCGTTCGATAAGCCATTAACATTTGTCAGGTCACAAGACCAGACAGACTATCAGGCTCAGACCAGCGGGCAGCTGTCTCAGTCCATGATACCAACTGGCGATGAGCAGATCACCATTGTCCCTGTGCCCAATCACGCAAAGGCAATGTGTCTAAATGGGCACCGTCCAGTAGCACTCACATCTGGAGCCATGAGAGGTTTTCAAGTGCCGAACATGGCTTAAATAAACACCATCCTCCCAGACACATGGTCCCACTCCAACTTGGATATCACCCCAACAGATCCACAGCCGATGATCTCAAATTGCACTCCACACGGCTGTCTCCCAGCTGGAAAAGAACAGGAAAAATTCCTATGTAAGAATGCTATTCATTGACTAAACCTCGGTGTATAACAATATAGTGCGCTCCAGGCTCATTACGAAGTTCAGGGGACTGGACACCTGCCCCTGCCACTGGGCATCCACAGGGCTGAATTTGAGTGACTATACACATCAATACCATTAACAATAAACTAACATGGGCCACAGACACCCAGACAGTTGTGAAGAAAGCAGTTCATAGCCTCATTCTTTTCAGGAGGCTCGACACTCAGATCCTTTAAGTTATACAACTGCACCAGTGAGAGCATTTTGACAGACTGAGTCACAGCTTTCCATGGCAACTGCACATCCTTGGATTGCAAGGTGCTTCAGAGAGCAGTATGACTGCTTAAGTTCATCATCCGTTCTAAACTCCCTGACATCCAAGACCTCTTCAGCAGGTAATGTGAATGGACCTACAATAATAAATTACCCAGTAACCAAAGCCAGGCTCTATTTCCTATAGTATCAACATGGCTTATTGTTTGCAGTACCAGTGCCTCAAGCCTGTAACTGACCCAAAGCTTCTACTGTCAAGCCGTAAGACTGCTAGCATTGGCTTTGTTGATAGCTACTTTAGTAGGGTGAAATGGACTGGTTGTTCCACCTAGTTATCCAGAGTTGATTGCACTAGGTATACTCTAAGTCATTCTGGATAAGAGCATTTCAGTTGAAAATGTGTCAGGCAATGCCTTTGAGATCTGTGAACCTCCAGTTTGGGTGTCAAAATATTGTCTATTTAAGAGGTCGTCTTTTATATTATACAAGGCCTGTGTTTATTAGCCTGTGTTCTCCAGAGCCCTCGACCTCACTATTCATTTTTGAGCAACAATAAAAGGTAATAATGCACACGTTTGAATAGGGACAAGGTTGCCAAGTCCTTGAAATTGAATGAAGGGAGAACACTCGGCAGTGAATAATGTTTCAGTGGCAGCGTTTCAATTCCCATTGCAGAGGGAAAACAGGCAATGGAAAATAATTCAATCAGCAACAAAAAACATAAATACACCATTTGAATGAGATATTCTCTCCTGTGGTAAGAAAAGCCATTTCCATATTTCCTGTACTGGAAAAGAAAAACATTGCTTTATGAGATCTGTTGCATACAGAGATGTTTGTTATGAAAGCAAAATCCTCAGCCCAGAAATTAATGAATGTGTTTATCTATCTGTGTATGTATGTAGATTGGATCCACAGCTCATATTCTAATGTAAATATGTACATACTACTGTATGATAATGCAGATGACATAATCCATATATATTTTTAGCAGGTATATTTTTGTGTATCCTTCATTTCTGTCAACGCGTTCTGATCGCAATACGTGGGTAACCATACGTAATGGAAATTTTGCCGCATTATGTAAAAAAAAATTACGGATATGGCCATTCAAATGTAAACTCCCGTATGTATTGAATGGCTGTTCTATGGAAACATTTCCAGAATAGACCAATCAGTTTCAATTTAGGGTACTTAGGGGAACATTAAGTTCAATCGTAAATGCTAGGTTATTGAGGTTAACGTTAGGTTTAATGTGAAGTTAAGGTTAGGGTTAAGTTAAAGTTGACGGACTGTCTTTACATTTCATAAACGTACAAGTTTTTCCGTTTCTATGACTCCGGAAATGCACACGGACAAATTTCCTTTTTGTACAATTTTTTACGTATCTCCATGAGGATAGGCAGTTTCTTTCACTAACAACGTGTGAGAAACCAAACAAATAATCATGAGGTATAAATGGAACTGAGACCACAGTGGTATGTTGATTGGTCTCCTGATGAAAAGTCTTCACACAAGTCTAACAATCCAAACTAACAAGGTTAATTCACTAAAGTTTGTAAAAACAATCCACACAACTGCAGTCATTGATATTATACTCACCACATTTTGACATACAGCATTTTGGAACAGCAAAAATAAAGAGCAGCTCAAGATCATTTTATAAAATGGCATTCTAATTCCTTCATAGTGCACTAGGTCAACTTTTGAACTGAGACTTGAGGGCCCAATGGACCGGGGTCAAATTTAGTGCAATATATGGAATAGAATGCCATTAAGGACACATTGTCGGTTTGGGGTTCTAGAACCTTCCACCACGCAAATGAGCGTGATATATTCGTGGTCCAGCTAGGCCATGGGCATTGAGCCCCTCTGGTGTCTGTCCTCATCAATATTTATGACAGATTGTTGTCTGTAACCAGCCTTTAATAATGCATGTACTCAAACCTTGGGTTCAAACCGCAGTCTCTAGAAACCCGCTCTCTAGGAAAAAACACTATTGTTGTGATGCAGAAATCTTTCCATGGAGCCTGTTTACTGTTCGGTCTCTTTTTTGTATATACATTTCTCTCTCATTCTCTCGTTCTCGCTCGCTAGCTCCAGTGCTTGTTTCCGTGCTCTCTCCCTCCATGCGTCTCTCCATTCCTCCCCCTTTATCCCTCCCTGCCTGCTGAGATTGATTTCTCAGTCTCTCCAAGGTTAAACATTCTCTATGTCCGCTGCGGATGTCAGTCAGGGCCTCACTCACCTACGCAGAAGCCCCCATGGCGACCGGCCAGTCACTCGCACACAAACCTCTGCCCCCTCATTGCCCTTTTGTCAAGCCAATGATTCCTGCAGGCTCTCACTTTAGAATTGACTGCCTATTTTTTATCTCCATGCCTCTAAAGATCAACCCCGCCTCACCTACAGAAAATGGCTCTATACTTGAGTTATTCCTGCTTTTCACTGGCTGGCAGATTCTGTTCATTGTATAGACTAGACTGCAAAGGATATGCCACTGAAAGTGTTTTTTCTCCTTTTGTAACACAAAGGAGGCATTGGTAAATACTTCAAATAAAGACATACTCATATTTTCTCCACACATTTTTATAATGAGTTATTTAATATGCAGTGTGCACCTTTCACTATTAACTTCCTACATACTTAAAAATCTATATAGAATATTTTTTGGTTATGAATGTATTACTTTTGGCATTTGTGACTAATAACTGCTATAGGAGGGTGGCCCCCCGTCCTTAACACCCCAGGGGAGGTTCCAGGTCACCCCAGATGAGGGCCAAAATATGCCAGTCTGACATCACATCTGTCACAACAATAGCTGCCCCAGCAAGCATGGCGATAGCCACAAATTATTCTAATGACCCCAGGGGCTCCCAGGAACTCAACGACCCAGCAGCTCCATGCCTCGTTCTCAGGCCTGCCCATGCCTCCCTGCTGTTAGAGACACATCATTATGTCTTTGCTACTTTGCTGCCTGGTTGTGGCGACGTGAGCGGGTCGGGTCAGAGAAGCATGTCCAACCCCTGTCCTGATTGGTCCTAGGGGATTTATTGACAAAACACAGAGAGCATTGCATGTTGGGCTCTAATTATGGTTACAAGACATAGACGGCCCCAGGGAAATTAAATAAAATTCCCCAGCTTGATGGGCTGGCTGCACCCCCCTTCCCCATGGGATCCATTTTGGATCTTATTAAGTCAAGCCATTGTCTGCCTTCAAGAGGCCACTGCACTGCGTTACAGTCAGCCAGGCACCAGCTAACAGCTTTTAAGTGGGAGTTTGGCTGTTGGGCCCTGGGCCCATCTTAACAGTACCTCAATAAACTGTGAGTGTTGCCCACTGCTGATAGGGGTATTAATTTGAATGCATTCCATTGGTTCGTTTTTTTGTGTGTGGTTGAGCTGCAGCGTTTTATCAGTCTCCTGTTGTAGCTTCTCTCTGCATACGGTGTGATCATTCTTCCTGGCTACCTACCTCGTGTGCCCTACATGTTGGACAGAAATTGATGTCATCCTGCGTGTGTGCAAATGAAGTGATAAGGGGTCTAACCCAGATTACACAGAGACTAAGTGGTTCGGAGAAAGCTTTATGGAGATGAATGAATTCATGAGGTCAGCTGACAGTTCCTTAAAAAGCAATATAATAAGGAATAAATCACACGGTTAGCATTTTGTGCCTCCATAATGATTTCAGATGAAAGGGACAGAGAGACTCCTGGGAGGTAATTGGACCACACCACTGTAGAGCTGGTGGAACCGACGCTCGCTTACGCTCTACTTCACTTGAACACATTTAAAACAGGAAACTTAGCAGCAAAATATTAGCAAAATATTTATTATCCGAACTTTAACAATAGCAACGTTTTAGAGCAGAAAATAGTTCTTTTTTTTATTGGAATTAATTCAGTGTATTTTGTTGGGTGTACACGAGGGGCCCAGGAGGGATCCATTGATCAATCTTGCTATCATTAATAATGCAGGTCAGGATATGTTGTATGGCAATGGGCCTCGGGGAGTGTTCTAGAGATATCCATTTGCTGTAGAGCTTTGATCTAAAAGCTTCACCTAGCATTTGTGAAGCTTTGAGTTACACTATCCACTGGTAGAAAAATAACTTGAATTCCGAAAGCCTACAGGATACAAGTCCTTTTTTCATTGACATGTATGATCATGTTCTGTCAATACAAATAATAAATAAATAAAATACCCCCCTCCAAAAAAAAGAAATACCTGGTATTTCAATTGTCAGGCATTTTCGGTGTATTCACACCAATTAAGATCCACTCAGATACCTGACTCTCAGATGCCATTATCAAATTGGAAACATGCATACTAATTTCAAGCTACAGCTTGTTGAAGTCATAACTAATAACATATTGACTCTACGGTGCCAAAGACCTGGGCTGCTGTGATTGGTGTGTACGTAAGTCACAGTCGCCCTGTGGCCATTCAGCCAGTGCCTCATAGGCTCACATTGTTAGGAACAACTGACAACATCATTAGTGGAAGATGCAGATGCTTCTCTCAGCAGTTCAAAGGCTACAGCAGGTGTTTTTTCAGAATGCCAAGTACAGGTTGGCCATCATTAATGGTATTTCTGTTTGGTTTCACCATTAAATGGAGAACAGGGAGACAAACACAGAAATTGTCAGTGAGTGAACAGACAAATGTCAGGATTGCATTTTAGTTGGCCTGCATTGCATTGGGGGCGGTGATTTACTACCTACTAACCTTAGCTTCATATTCTCCTCCTCATCCCACTAGTATAAACACACATGCACTCACAAACACAGCCCTAAACACACACAAACACACTCACATAATGTGCAACGAACGCACCCTCACCTGCTGCATTAGTGTTGCAACAAAACCCTGAAAAGGAAAAAGCTGGAAGGTTCCAGAACTTTCCAGAGGCAGCCAGCAGGCTCAGCCCTGCCCCTCCACCTCATCAGTGGACGTATGTAAGGGTTCACAAGGAGCACCTCAGGGGCGAGGCCATTACCAGAAGAGCTACGACCGTCAGAACCCATTCCTCCAAAACCACCACTGGACGGGCACAGCAGAGACATTTGTCCAATGATTTAAACTTTCTTCCATCACTTACTTTCATAAAAAATTTCATAAAACATTTGTCAGGTGTTCACTGTGACAATACACTACATTACGTCCAAACACACACCACAAACACACACACACACACACACACACACACACACACACACACACACACACACACACACACACACACACACACACACACACACACACACACACACACACA
>JACXGM010022138.1:0-16876 GCA_016801145.1 Umbra pygmaea | reverse complement strand
TCCCCGCATCCATTTGACCTCCATATAGATGAAGAGGTCTGCTCAGCCCCTTTAACCCTTCTGTCTGTTACTCCATCCTCCACTCTACCATGCATACGAATCGACACACAACAGGGAAGTGAAACAGATTGCAGCATGAGAACTACGCTATTCTCGCACAAGAATTTGCTCACTGTGGTTTCTAGCATGACATCCTATGATTTGCCATATTCCTCTGATGCTTCTGTTGTAATGTCCACCAGTCCTACAGGGGATACAAAGACCAGAAAGACATCTAGTCCAGTTGAGCTAGATATAAACCGGAGTCCTCTGCCGGGTGCTAAGAGCCAAAGTCCTCTGCCGGGTGCTAAGAGCCCGAGTCCTCTGCCGGGTGCTAAGAGCCCGAGTCCTCTGCCGGGTGCTAAGAGCCCGAGTCCTCTGCCGGGTGCTAAGAGCCCGAGTCCTCTGCCGGTTGCTAAGAGCCCGAGTCCTCTGCCGGTTGCTAAGAGCCCGAGTCCTCTGCCGGTTGCTAAGAGCCCGAGTCCTCTGCCGGTTGCTAAGAGCCCGAGTCCTCTGCCGGTTGCTAAGAGTCCCACTCCTAAAACAATCACCTGTGCCCCACCAGCACTTCACCCTTCCTACCTGAAGGAACAGCAGTCAGATATACATGCTGTTCAGCAACCAGAGCACACTGCTGCATCTCCTGACTCAGGGATAACCTTGCCATGCCGAGAGCCTTTGCTGGAGGGAGCTCTCGACAAATTGCTGGCCTTTGAATTTCCGCAGCAAGAGCAAGACATGGACCATGTCAATGAGAGTCATCAGGACAAAGGGGGTCTTGATTCTTTAGGAGATGATGAGAAAGGAACTTGGGAGGATGAGGAAGGGATTTACCCAGAACAGAGCAAGCCTCTGGATGGGAGTGAGTGGACAATGACCCCGCTTACAGAGGCCAGTTGGAATGATGAATGCTTGACCCCGTTAACTTGTCCAGTAACTCCCGAAGCTACCCTGGACCTGCCTCTTAACCAGCCTTCAGCGGTGGAGATGTTGTCCACTTCGGGCCAAGTATGACAACCCTTAACGGGCCAACTGTCTGCTGCTACCTTGGAATGTGTCTAAAGGCTGTAAAGCAGTGGTTCCCGACCCTCTCCTTGGGGCAAAGCAGGCCATGTTTTTGTTTTAACCCTGAAATGGCACACCTGATTCAATTAGTCAAAGGCTTAATGTGTAGTTGACAAATTGAATCAGTTGTCATTTCAGGGTGATAACAAAAATATGGCCTGTCTGGGGGTCCCCGAAGAGAGGTTTGGGAACCACTGGTCTAATGCACCAAACTCTCCTATGAAAAGCTGGCATGAGATTCTGAAGGCACTGCATGTTTTTATTGATTAGGTGAACATTAAGGCCAATTTCACACTGCCACATTGAATGTTCTCTATGCATCAGCAAAGTACCTTGATTTCTGCCTAAATAGTGCCATGGGTGTTTTTTATATATATATGACTGCGCCACATTCTAGCCTGTTGGCTTCAGCTGGAGTCTAATCGCTGAATTAGGTTTCCCTTCACAAGTCTTGAATTTTTCAGCATTGAAGCGGTTTAAGTTTGAGTTTGTGAATAGGCTTTGTTTAAAACTAGCTTATAAGACTTGACTCACTACCAACCAGTCAGGATTCAAAATATTGAATTGACCCATTTCTCAACCTCTACTGTCATCATCTGGTGATTGTCCACAGCCTTACTGATAGGCTGGGGATTGTCCACAGCCTTACTGATAGGCTGGGGATTGTCCACAGCCTTACTGATAGGCTGGGGATTGTCCACAGCCTTACTGATAGGCTGGGGATTGTCCACAGCATAACTGATAGGCTGGTGATTGTCCACAGCATAACTGATAGGCTGGTGATTGTCCACAGCCTTACTGATAGGCTGGTGATTGTCCACAGCATAACTGATAGGCTGGGGATTGTCCACAGCCTTACTGATAGGCTGGGGATTGTACACAGCCTTACTGATAGGCTGGGGATTGTCCACAGCCTTACTGATAGGCTGGGGATTGTCCACAGCCTTACTGATAGGCTGGTGATTGTCCACAGCCTTACTGATATTACTGATAACATATTTCAGTTTTTTTATTTAAAGAATTTAATACCTCCAAGTTGTGATTTCAGTCATTTCAAGTGATAAACAACTGTCATTTCTTCATAGCCTATTTCATAAATCCTTGGAACCTTGCCAGGCTCTCTAGCTGTTAAAATTACTTTGAGCTATTATGTTAGTTGTGAACAAAGAATGAGTCCACTAGTTTCTGAAGTGAACAGATTGTACTGTCTATTTTCCTTGTTTTTACAAACAGCCATCTATTTAATTGATCCCAAACTGATGAGTGAAGTTGAATGGTGAAAACTGCCATCAAGCTGCCTCCAACAGGCTAGTTTCATCTACTGTAGCTCTGTTACAGTATCTCAGTGTGCTATTTTCATGTTGAAGGGATTGAGATTAGCTCTTTTTGGGGAGAGCACATCACATGAAGACCCCTTCAGGACTTGAATATTTAGAGAGCATCTTGTCGGAGTCGTACCCTCTTGTTTCTCCTGAAGTGATGCATGGAATTTCTGTGGGATTTTGTCCTTCCTGTGTGTAATGCTGGCAAATGGGAACTGCAGAAGGATGAAGATGGCACAAGTCAAGAAGATTGGCTACCTACCCTTGTTGAAATGCTGTGTTGTTTATTGCTATGTAGCATGTCTAAACTTGCACTCGTGCCTGTGTGCATAGCTTTCTGAGAAATCGTCTGAGCTTGTCACTTGCACAATCTAGATGTATGCAAACATTCACCACACAGCTGTGTGTGGTTGGATGCCTCCTTTCTCAAAATACTGGAATTTATAAAATATTTAATATAGAAGTTAGCAACAACTCTTTCAGCAGAGAGCCATTATCAGGTAGGGAATTTTCTGAAAAGGCTACCTCTTTTCCTGAATTGATTCACCTTAGCTCTACATTCCTTGTGGGTTCTGGGAGAGTAATTGATCACCTAGTGCTGCTTCTGTAATGTATAGTAGATGGAGATGATCTTTCTCTACACAATGTGGCCTTATTACTGCTGTCCCCGAGGGCCCAGCACTATGTCCCCTGTTAATTCCGTTGTAGACATACAAACAGATGCTCTGTGCACATTTTTGTGTGGAGGTAAAACACATTATAAACATGAAACTAAAAAGACCCTGCCAAACCATGTTTCAGGAAATGCTTTTAGGAATATTAGCAGAAGTTGAGAAACTTTTCTACTTTGACATTAGGAGAGGTGGGTCGTAACGAATTACATTAACTTCGTTACATGTACTTGAGTAAATTTTTTCGGTAACTTGTACTTTTTTGAGTATATTTACAGATGGATACTTTTAAATCTTAAGTAATTTTCTAGTGAAAAAACTATACATTTACTTCTCTACATTCGGTGGCGTTCCTCCGCTACTGTCAAATGGTAACAGTAAGTTAATGTGACTTGTTTGCAAGTCTCGCGAAACATTGGAGAGGCTGCTTCGCAACTCGCGAGAGGTGGCTACGCATCAATCACCCGCTTATATTTAGCATGCGTTTAGTTGGAAGATGGTGGCCAAAGCAGAGGCAGATCACCCGTGGCCTCAAGTTCAGTCTAAGTCTTCTCTGTTTTTACTATTTTTTGTGTACACCTTGTCTTGTAATTTTATGTGTAACTTCTTGTTGTCTGTACCTCGACGCTTTCATCTTGGCCAGGTCGCCGTCTCAAATGAGAAAATGTTCTCAACGTGCCCACCTAGTTAAATAAAATAAAAATAAAAAATATTTTCACTCCAAGACGTCAAAAAGAATAGTTCATAATCATGATGCATGCTGTGTGCACCAAAACGAACTGACATCTCAACATACAAGAATTCCAGCTCCAACCAGAAAAAATATGTAGCGGTAAGTTTCACAATGATGCCTATATTTGAACACTATTAACGGTAATTTAGTAACTTTGGTCATTTTTCCCCTTATTGTAATATTATTTCTCACACTGTCCGAGTGTTTTTCCTCGTATGCGCTCTTGTGCAAGCAATGACAAATCTTGTTAAACACACGTTCACAAACAAACATTTTCATATAATTTTTTCAGAAAACCTAAACAAATAGAATAGCCTAATGTGATGCCTTGCATTTATACACAAATCCGTACAGACACCTCACTAAAGTGTAGAAAATACATACAAACAAAAACGGGATTGTATTTTATTCGTACCTAAAGAATGCATATACTTAAAAATATAGGAACAAAGTATGTTTTAAAAGGCAGAGCTCTGGTTAGTCCAGCACACCATTCATTAATGTTACATAAGTTCATTTACTGAACCTAAACATAGGATCTTAATAAAAATGTTTATTTTTGCAAATTAACTCTTCATTCATTCATTCATACATACATACATACATACATACACACATACACACATACACACGCACGCACACATACACACACATATATATATATTAAATAAGTCTGAAATTCAGGGTTTTTGCTTCTTATCAATCAGATCGAAAGTACCTAGTAACTAACTACTTGTAGTTTTTTCATCGAATACTTTCTTACTCAAGTAACTTTTACAGTTGCTACTTTTTATTTTTACTTGAGTAAAACTTTCCATAAGTACTTTTACTTGAGTACAGATTTTGGCTACTCTACCCACCTCTGGACATTACTGAAATAATCCTGTTAACATTGGGCGTAAATTCAATAGCATTTACATTTTTTGACTACTGGTTGAACAAGTGTGGTATTCGTAACACAAACTGACGTCTCGTTGAAAACACTACAATACATTGCAGTACCATTTTTTTCTCCCATCCCTACTTAAATGTGTCTGGGGTTTGGTATCATTCTCTTTGTTTCCATCCAGTCATGGAAACATGTATTGTGGGTGCATTGAGTGGCGCAATAGAAAAAACTGCAAGTTAGTTATTGCTGCTTGTATTTATGTACTGCATGAGATTTTGTTTTTTCACATTGTTTGGGCTGAGAAGAATGGACGTTTGCTATGTTTTCTAGTCAGAAGGCAAGCTCACACACACCAGTGTTGCATGTGTGAAATGTACCACCTCACTAAAGTGTGGAATGTACTGGAGTTGAGTGGATTGCCATTTTACTTTTGTGATCGAACTGTGGGTGCATTGTGGCCTGGCTTGAAGGATTAAGCTTCCAGGTGTTTCGTGCCTGGATCTGGAACATATCAACCCCCACTTAACTTTTCCTACCAACAACAGCTCAAGTCCCTTATCTGCCGCACCAGAGAGACGCCCAATGTACATCCCATGTACCGAGATGGGCAGTTGAGGCGTAAACTGGGTCCTGTCATCTTTACCACAAGCTGTTCCCAGGACCGCCTCATAGCAGAGCTGCAGGGGAAACTGGGAATCGAACGTGTAATTGAGCGCAGACGCAAGCAGCCATCAGATGACTGGCTCACAGAGGGGGTCATTGTCATGAACAACCCGCAGCGCACACGGGAAGGCCGGGTCTCACCAGTGATGGACAAGGTAGAAAGACGGTGATTCGTCATCTCAGTGGGTCATGTTAAAACCTCAGAGAAATACAACGCCAACAATCAGCTTGTTTATTTGTTTTTTTTGTATTAGCATTTTGTTAGCGTTGTGATTTGCGTAGCTTTGTGAAGACCCTTCTCAATACCAAACACAGCATGTATGAACAGTGTCACCGATCTGTGAACCCATTTGACTCATCTTTGTTGTCTCTTCCTGCTCTCTCCCCCAACACCCAGATCATCATCCCTCCTGACTTGCCCGTCCCTCAGAGGAAAGTCATCCCCTGTACGCTGTCCCCCCCAGCGCCTAAAAAGCCACCCCCCTCACCCCCTCCCAAAGAGCCCACCCCGCCCCCGCCATGTACCCCCACCCCGCCACCTTTGGAGCATCGGCCCACCCCTCACCAGACGCCAGATCCTTCCCCTCCACACAGGGAACCCACCCCTCCCAGGCCTGTCACCCCCCCTCCTGCCCCCAAGATCTTTGCATCGGTTGGCTGCCAGACAGAGTATGATCCCCTCTTCTCACCAATAGAGGCATGGATCACTTTCAATCCACCTGCTGCTGTCTTTTCCCCTCTGCTTTCTTTTTCTCACTGTTACCAACTATTCTGAATCATCTTGTCAGCAAACATGTTCTCCGAACCAGTGTGGGTATCTGATGTCCGCACCAAAACAAATTTAGGGGAATTGCGATTTCTGTCTGAGGGTAGGTTTAGGGGAAATCTTACTATTGGGCATAATGTTAGAATTAGGTTTACTCTGACATCCAGCATAAGGCAGCGCAAATTGGTATAGCGCTGCCCGGGATATGGATTGCTAAGTCAAATTATCTACCTTGCCACATCGCTCTCCAGTGAGAGCACCTGTAAATTCAGTCATGGAATTATAGTTGGTGGGTGTAATCATCCCGTGCATGATCTGCCTAAGGCTTCTGTGTTGGTCGAGCAGTGTGAAAAGAATCAGCTGGCTCTGCGATGTGGTTCGATGATCCATGTGAACGCCCCTCACCGTTTCGCATCTGTCGGGGGGGTTGCGGAGCTGCTGACGTAGCAACATTAGTGGGGGGAAATTGGACGAGACCAATTGGGAGGGGAGAAATAATTAAAAATATATATATATTTGGGGTTACGATTAGGTTTAGGCATTACCAGATAGATTTAGCGTTAGGTGTTATTGCAAGGTTACGTTTTAGGCATTTAAATTACTGAGATTAGGGTCAAGGTTAGGTTTTGGATTAGGGAATGGAGAACATTGATTTCTAGGTCTTGTTTAGATCTCAGGTCTCAAGAAAATACAAAAACAAACGTGTTTGTGTTGCATCAAGAGTCTAGAAGAGAAGTTGTTCGAGCTGCTTATGGATTTGCTAAACGAATTCTCTAGATTTTGAAAACCATTTCAGGTTTTTGGTAATTATGTCCGGTGGTGCCAACTTTGACCCTGCCTAAAATTGAGAGCAGTCTTAGGGCGAGGCAACGTTATGGACTTTTCCTCCATATTACTGCCATCCTGTCCTGAATGCTGTCATGGTGATGGAATGGTTGGCCTGCAAAGCCCCTGAAAACTAATCTGGTGCATGACAACACAGTTACCACCTCCCAAGGACTTCCTCCACGGGGGTCCATCGTCGACGCTACAGACCTAATTTGACACCGTAAATGTCATACCCATGGTAACAAGTCCAACAGGTCTGAACTCTGTGAAATCACTAGATTTGTGTTTGAGTTACTTCATATTCCTCTATATTGTTATAATACAATACTGCTCTAATTGGTTTTCCAACAGGTCTCATTTCCCTGTCTCCATTCCCCTTTAAACATCTGTATCAAGGTGGATAGCTACAATTGATGACTTCATTACTATTTTAACCTTTTTTTAACGTGTGAGGACATGAAACCAAAATTGCCACACAAGGAAAATTCAGAGAAGAAATGTTGCCATTCTAAAAAAAGAAAGTAAAACCATTAGATCTCAGGTTTCGAATTAAAGGTTGCAATTACGAGTAAGGATTAGGGTAAGAATGATTTTTTTTTAAATGGGAATACATTTTGGCCCCCATCAAATCCACAAGTAAGTTTGTGGGTCCACAGTCTGGCTATTTTTTCCTATGGAATGTGGCTATGTCAGGAGGCTCCTATGACCACACCATTAGAGACGTGTAGTTCCCACCGACCTTGCTTCAACTCACAACACACAGTCACATACATTTTTACTATGCTCACAAATGAATTATTTCAGGATTTGGCCTGAATTGTTACATCATCTCGACTGCTCTATTGTAGCATTAGGGAGAAAAAGGATCTCCCTCAGGCTGCTTGAGGTCCTCAAGTTAACTTAGACGGGCAGGTGAGAGAGTGCCTACCTGCCTCAACCCACACAACTTCCTAGTTGGAAAACATCTTAACAGCTCAGTGTCAGTCCCTGTGAGGATATCTTGCTGCAATTTTCAACTATCCACGATGTGAGTTAATGAAGTTAGATTAGATCATGTATAGTTGGATTCATTTAGGATTAAATTCGGGAAGGAAGAAAACTGTGGTTAGGTTTTAGACAGCTGTGTGTTTGAAGGTTTCTGTTAGGAGTATATAGCATGTTCTGTCTAGCCTGGAATGCCAGTGGCATTCTCTATTTCCATCATTGAAATGACTGATTTCCATGGAACATCACATAAGCCCAGGGGGCATGTGTTCTGTTTCACTGAGAATAATTACCTCCCTGTATATTCAATTAAAATATATATTAAAATATCCACAAGGGGCAATTATTTTCAGATGTAATTAACAATTGAGATGTGTTTTATTTTTTTATTGTTCTTCTGTGATCAACTGAATAGTGCATACTGTGTGAAGTGAGCTGTGTGGAAAGGAAAAAGAGTCCTCTGGCCTCTTAAAAGTGATTATGGAAATGGAAGGTGTTGTGAAAAGAACTGGAGGTACAACGTTAGATGGATATTCACAGTCCTGTCACCACAGAGTCATGCTATTGTCATGGATTCTTCCACAAGGGAGGAATATTAGTTTACTATTATTATAGTCCAAACATTTGTTTTTTAGTCTACTGTATAAAGGCTAATGGGTGGCAAGGTCATTTTCAGTGCATATTGTGTATGTTTGTTTGTATGTTAAGTATTATTAGTGTCTATTATTCTCTGACATGTCTGTATGTATGTGAAATTTTCACAGATTTTAGCCAAGGGAAAGAGCTCGCCCACTGCTCCCCCAAAACAGGCCAACAAGCTGGACAACATGTTGGGCAGCCTCCAGTCTGACCTCCACAAACTGGGTGTCCAGACCGTGGCCAAGGGAGTGTGTGGGGCCTGCAACAAGCCCATCGTTGGACAGGTGACCACACGCGCGCGCACACACACACACACACACAAACACACCTTTAGCAAATGTTTGGGTCCCTATTGGATGTACACTGTTTCTAGGTTCCCCTTTTGATATCATGCCACAGTTCGTGTAAATAATGGAAATGGTTTGATGTCCTGAGACTTTACGTTGTTTGGTTTAGATTGTTAGTGTTAATTCATTATGGCTGGAAATGTTGGATTTACACACTAAGAACTGAATCTGAAGTAAAGAAATGCATCCATAGCAGATTTAATATCTTTCATTAATATCAGACCATAAGCCATTCACCCTTGGCCTCATTCTCAAAGCCTTCGTTATGATCTAGAATCAGTTTGGCTGTTTTAGATTAGTAATTGATATTACCTTGACAAATTGAAACATTCAAAACTCCCGTTTTCCAACTGTTTATAAATACAAGCCGGCTCTTTTCTCCTGGTGTCCAGGTGGTGACCGCTATGGGCCGCACATGGCACCCAGAGCACTTTGTATGTACACACTGTCAGGAGGAGATCGGCTCCAGAAACTTCTTTGAGCGTGATGGAGCGCCCTACTGTGAGAAGGACTACCACAACCTGTTCTCCCCACGCTGCCACTACTGCAACGGACCTATCCTGGATGTCAGTATCACACAATCACACATTTACCTTTTAGTCCCACAGAATATAGAGGTTGAAAATTCAGTATAGTGATAAATGGAACACATGGTTTATAATAAAAGTCAGTACCACAATTGTTTTATTATTTGAAGTTCTTATTTATTATTATTGCTTTAAATGTTGCAGATCAGCTGTCCCGTTAACAATCACTCAGAGCAGCAAACGTAGTTAAAACGACCCATTTCCTTAGTTTTCCTAATGTTTCGCAGTGAAACGTATCAACAAAACGACTGATTGGAGGGCCGCCCAGCTCTAGCACAGAGATCGTAGCTGTTCTCTCCACACAAGCTGCATTTCATTAGTGTGTTGTTCTGTCTCCGGCTTGTCAACGCTCACTCATATACTTGAGATGAAACCCTGCAGGAGTAAGCATGAGCCACTGCACACACAAAAACCAGAACAAACACGCACACAAACACGCCTCGCCTGCGGTGAGGTACTGAAGCAGGATAGCAACTGGACTTTACCCTGAAGATAGGCCAGATGAGTCATTTGTTTTTTTCTCCCTTTCCGTTTGTTTCATGCACTCAATGTGCTACTACCTCACAACACATACTGCTTCTGGTAGTGCTGCCCTCTGCTGGTTACAGACAGAATTGGCTAAGTAACTTAGAAATACCCAAGGGGGTAAGCCAGCACCTGGAAGTTAAAGCTCCTATGGGGAGATTCTGAGGCTACCTAGGCATCATCTTCCGTTAGCATTCCAAAGACTCCCATTGATTTTGGCATCACTTTGAGAATGTATAAATTTACATCCGAAGCGGTTGAAGAATCTATTTGTCCATTGTTTATTTCTAAAGAAACATGACAATGTATAAAGGCTCCATTACCTTGTATCTCATGTTATGGCCCCGTAGCAGCCATTTTTGCGAAAATATGCTAACTATTTTGTCATAACCACACGACTTACTGTCGCACAGTAGAGAAATTACTGAATAGTACAGGAGAAGCTCAATCAAGGGACATGGAGGCATACGCTCAAAATGCCAAAAACAATTAATCAGAAAACTTACCAAACGTGATTCTGCTCCTACGCTCATGGACAACTCTTACTCACGCTCTCTGTCTCTGCAAGAGGCAAGATTCGTAATGATTCAGATTTCTCTTGGCACGGCTATGAGAAGAATGACAACAGTCAGACAGGTTGCTCACGTAACATCTACATCGTCATGCTCAGCTCGAGGCTGCACTCAGGCATCAACGGAAAAGTGCTTCCAATTTACTTCACTTGGTCTCTGTCGAAATGTATACAGTCGCTTTGTCCGTTTCATATACTGTCATTGGAAATACAGAATAACATGATTTTAAAACATTGTTTAGTATGCCAACTACTTTTGGAAACCCAGACACTAGGCTACAGCAATGATTTGATTTAATATTCAGGAGGAACTGTCATGAAAAAATCTGAAAAATCAATTAAAATGTTCAGGGATGCACCTTTTTAGACAGAACTCGCAACATATCACAAGGCTGATGTGACAGAATGTCTAGATAAAGGAACAGTTTCCCTGCATACCTTGTTTTAAGTGAAGGTAGATATGAACAAACTGTCCACATGTAAACTGCACTTCAAAGTAACTATTACACAGTGCCCTCCATAACTATTTGGACAGTAAACAAAAAATATGCGGCAAGAGTACAAACTGTCATCTTTTATTTCTGTTTCCACACATGTTTTACCAACTAAGAATAACAGCAATTTCAATGTTCTATTCCCCCCTTTAATGCAAAAATACACATTTTGACTTCACTGTCCAAACACATGGAGGGCACTGTACATAATGAGATGAATACTCAGCGCTTAATGGACTATCTATCCATTATGATAATAACTCATACATTGTGCGAGGCAACCTGTCTAGAGATACTATGATGCATTTAGAAAACAACAAACGGGCATCGCTTTTGTCCCCTACAGAAAGTGGTGACGGCGCTGGACAAGAACTGGCATCCAGAACACTTTTTCTGTGCTCAGTGTGGAGCTTTCTTTGGGCCGGAGGGTAAGCTACCTCACCGTATCCATTATCAGTCTCTCTCTGCTGCACTCCCGTCTCAGCGTACAGCTCGGCCTCCCTTTTCCATGCAGGTTTCCATGAGAAGGACGGTAAAGCCTACTGTAGGAAAGACTACTTTGACATGTTTGCACCCAAATGTGGAGGCTGTGCCCGTGCCATCCTAGAGAACTATATCTCAGCGCTGAACTCCCTCTGGCACCCAGAGTGCTTTGTGTGCAGGGTAAGAGAAGACGTGTGCATGTTGTTTATCTGTTGGACTGGTAGGGTTAGTAAGTATATACAGTACATAATCAAAATGTTGGACATGCTTCCTTATTCAACTGAATGGGTGTGTCCAAACGTATCTGGAACTGTACATATGTGTGCTACTTCGTTTACCTCCATTGGCATGTTAGGGTTAGCTGTAGCTTTTGGTTGTATTTTTCTTAACAGAAATGATAGGTTGCCTTTGCCATATGTGACACTCCTTGCCTGGTCTCGCCCACCTTTCTGTGGATTACAGGAGTGCTTCACCCCATTTGTGAACGGGAGCTTCTTCGAGCACGAGGGCCAGCCGTACTGTGAGGGCCACTACCACGAACGCCGCGGCTCCCTCTGCTCCGGTTGCCAGAAGCCCATCACCGGACGCTGCATCACGGCCATGGCAAAAAAGTTCCACCCCGAGCACTTTGTCTGTGCCTTCTGCCTCAAGCAGCTGAACAAGGGCACCTTCAAGGAGCAGAACGACAAGCCCTACTGCCAGGGCTGCTTTGTGAAACTTTTCAACTAGTGTGCCAAATCCGTCTGTCCAAGCCGAGTTACAATTATGTAGTGTTCTACAGTATGCGAATGTTTACTTCCCTTTACAAAGGTGCACTGTGTAGAGTGAAAACAACTATTCTCTCTCAGTGACCAGCTTAGAAAAGCTTTTATGGTGGTTATATTAAAAAAATGAAATCAGAAAAAGATGTTTAACCAATTGAACAGGAATTGCAATGAGGATATGATGAGTTGTTCTTCCACGGTTTTGGTCAACGGGCACATGCTGGGCTGTCTTGAATATATTTGAAACATTTTAGGCTGTGCTTTTGTTTGAAAGTTGGCCCTCTCAAAGCCAGTTCAACTCTGTTTTTAGTTCAACCATCTAATCTGAAACTTAGTTAGACCTGGAAGACCAGGTGGGTGAAATTACTGATGAATTACTGAGCAGGCTCCGCCCTCGTAGGGTAAGATTCGAGCACCCCTGATGTAGGTAAGCATTTTATTTTTTTAATTACTTTTTAGTATTGCATTGTTTTTGCTGCATTTGTAAGCTGGTCACATGAAAGAGAACGTAGTAACAGGGTTATGACTTGATCCTTAAATTGCACCTTTAAATTAAAAAGGAAATTACAGGTGTTAGAAAATAAATATTTTATAACCTGGAAGGTCCTACCCATGCCTAGAACAATGCAATGACTTTAAGTGTGTGTGGAGAGGGTACACTGAAGTGATCCCTTCAGGGAAGAGGAAGAGATTTAGGAAGCAGAATGAGTGTTTGTGTCAAATAGTGGAGGCTGAGGTCAGTGGTTATAAAGAGGAAGCTCTTTTTCCTCACTATGCATGTACTGTACTAAAGTATAAGATGAGACTGGCCATTTGAAAACACAGCTTCCCTACAGGAGTCTAATGTTAATTACACAGAGGTCTCAATGTTCAACTTAGCTTTGAGCCAGTAAGGTTTGCATGTTAAGAGTTCCAGATGGCATGAGGATTTAAAGAGCCCAAAGAGATTTTTGTATATGTTTCACAAGCAAGAGAAGACATTTCTGAATGGGGTTGACACATTTTTTGTGTGGTTCAAAGCAGCAGACTGAAATGATTTATCTTCCTGTCCAAATAATGGTGGCGGTGTTCGGTTTCTGACATGTGGAGGTTAAAGGGGTCCTGAGATGGGTACAGGCAGGTGTCCATCCAGTACTTAGTACATATGGAATGCTGTTGACATTCAGTAGGCAGTGTTTTTGGTATTTATAGGAGTTGGGAGTAATGAGTTGAAAATATATTTTTTGTAGTTACAAAACACTGTCTGTGCCATAAGTGGGTACACAGGTACAGTCTTTCTCACACCGACTTGTCTCCTCTCCTCTGACTTTGCTCTTCACCTATTTGTAAGACCAGTTAACTTGGTGCTCAAACTAAAAAATGTAATCACTGACCTATTTCTCTTAAAAAGGGACATTTTACAGCCTGGTATGGTCGAAAATATCAGGGTCCTATTTTTGTACACTTTTCCTATGGAAATATTCCTATTCTAACACAGATGTCTCATCAGCATTGATTTACTGGATTCATATTCATTTTTTGTCAGTGCTTAGATTTTGTAATTGAGCTGTACAACTTTTTTAATGAAATTAGTTGTTGTTTAGAGATGCTCAAAGTTGAAGACTACTGCTCTGTCTTTACTATGGATGTTCTGATTTTAATATTCAGTAGGTCACTCTTTGATTGACCAGTTCTCATCTTAATTGTTATAACCGTCAGGGATGTCAAACTGGGGGGAAGATTTGTACTATGTATACAGGGCCCTGTGTGTAGAGGCCCTCAAATTTGGGAATAAAGAGGGGAGGGGCCTTTAGAGACATCCTCAGTATAGGGCCCAGAAACCTTTTATATTCTACTTGACTTTGGACAGAGAGAGAGGATGTTTTGCAAAGTGTTTGGAACCTCACCTCATCTCTGCTCTTCCTGTAGCCTAGCAACCAAGCTGAAAACACTGTTCTTTAGTCAGGCTTATCCCAGCCTAGCAACGACCCTTAGGAACCTAGATTAACATATTAGGGCATGTTGATTTGAAACAACGCAGATTTGCGCATTTTACCTTTATATGGTCTTAATTGATTTGTTCTGAGTGAACTAAACGTGAATTATTTTGGGCCAGTATATCGCGCTGTAAATGTAGCTACTGACGGTGTGTTTTCTCTCAGTTACTTGAAGAGTAAGTAGTCCTGAGGCTTGGTCCTTTTTTACAGTACCAGTTCTGAGGATGTTATGTCTCAATATTCTGTCAATTGTGATTACAAATTTAAATTGTACTATTGGCTGATTTAGTGGCATATCTCAGTATTGTAACTTGTTATATATTTTTGAGTATCTTCAGCTCACACTGATATGCAGAGAGCTGGCTCTAAAAGCATAGACTTAAATTAATCAGAATACTCATAGACCACTGGAGAGCCATCCCTTCTTCAAAACACTTTACAACAAACCCTGGCGGTAGTCTTGTCTGGAAACACTGGGTTCCAAACAGTACCCTATACCTATATATTGTACTGCTTTTGACTAGAAATAATTTATTCCTGGTCAAGAGTCATGCAATATATATGACGATCTCATTTGACATTTCCACCTATCACCAATGACACCTGAACCTTCTCATTTCCTGGACCCAATCACTGCAATAGGGCAACTTTAAGCCTTTGTTATATGTAGTTTTTCTATGTAAATAATTGATTTACTGACTTAAGTATTTCATCATCTACTGTTTTTTTCTTCAGGTGATCTTGTAATGTTGAATATTTTAATCATTGTGAAGAAGAGATTAACTTTACACTTTGCTTATATTTTTATGCTAAATATTTGTAAATGATTGCCCATTGGCACATTGACTATGGTGTATATAAATATGGGCTTACAAATAGATTTAATTTTCATTTTTCGGGGTAATCAGCAGGTGCTACATACTTCCTATAAATTAATTAATATGTAGCTATTGATTCTTAACTAATATAATTTCAACCTATACACTCATTCCAATCCAAAAATGCATGCTGCTTTCACTTTCATGTCTGTAAACAAGTTAATGTAAACAAATATGATTCAGCCTTAAACCTGGAAAGAAAATGTATATTGGCCATTGCATAAATGTTATTTTGAGTGGGTAATGTTCTCTTGCCTCATTGCTCAGCTTTGTTTTTTTCCAGAACAGGCAGTGTCCTTTCTGTGATCAGTAAAGCCAATATGGAAATGAATGCTACATTGGATGAGTGAATTCCTCATCTAATTTCCGCCATGCCTGATAAAGTGTGAAACAGGTGAAAGCAAAATGAGTAACATTTATATTGGATGACCGAGTGCTCTCTTCGGCTGAGTTGTGGTTTTTTGGGGTGTGTTTGAAAAGGTTGTTTTTTTAAGCCTGTGAGGTATAATGTTTAGAGCACTTTCATCCTTGCTTATGCCATAGATTTCTTGAGCGTCTCCAGTAGTGCTACTCATTTGACAGTACAAAGAATTTTAACCTGATTTGTTAGATTCATAGTCTCGGGTTCAACTGAAGCAGGATTAGTATTTCTTATTGACTGATCCAAGACACTAGGTCCTGTGTTGCTCAGTGAGTATTCAACGTTAGTGTGCCAAATAATATAGTAGGCTTTGTGAATCATCCCTCAGATTGCCTTGAATGTAGTGCTTCGGAGAGAGGAGAGACAGATGAAAAAAGTGCCTCTAGGATTCCTGAGTTAGTCCTGAATAAAGAACAACAACATTGAAAAAGTTTGCATGGAACCTGGCCTCTTTATAGAATAAGAACATTGATTTTTGAACTTTGAAAACACTTGTAAGGGTTTTTAACTCAGCAGCAGACCTATTGTTTGTAGCAGGCAATTTGCCTGCCTGGGGATGGTAGTATTATCTGAAAATCAAATACGTTATTTGTTACAATGCAATGTCAACCCTGTCATTTCTCATGGAGGGAGTTATATCTCCACAATTTACTTGTGGTTTCATTTTTACTACTCATTACTTTCCTTTTTTTCTTTGCCAGTGTAACTGTTATATTTTTTTCTGGGATATATAGGACAGTACCTGATTGCAGATACATTTTAATTGAATGTGATTGATGCCAATAAATACTTACTTCCTGACGCTGAAATATTTTTGTCTGAAAACTACTCAACACTGAGCTGTGTGTGCTATGCCATGATAGTGGAGGATTTATTTACCTGTGAATTAAGTCATATTATGAACCTCTATGTAAATGAAGAATTCAGTTATATGAAAGATACATAACATTTACTAGAAGCCTCTATGTAAATGAAACATTAATTTATCAACTCATAGAACTCAGAATGATCTTCTGTTAAATCAATGTGTAATTTTTATTTTTTATTTAACCTTTATTTAACCAGGTGGGCACGGTGAGAACAATTTCTCATTTAAAACGGCGACCTGGCCAAGATAAAGCAAAAAGGTGCAAGTACAGACAGAGTTACACATAAATACAAATACACAGGAATTACACAAAGGGTACAGTAAGGACAAAAGATAAAAAAATAAAGTCGAAATACAGTTGAA
>JACXGM010022136.1:5702-16834 GCA_016801145.1 Umbra pygmaea | reverse complement strand
GTCCCCCCCCCCCCCCCCCCCGTTCAGGGGTCAGCTTCAGCAGAGCTTGGAACCCTGACCAGTCCACCGGCAGGCTCTTAACCACTTCTGCTGTCACCTTCCATTCTCCACGGGGTCCTGTTATGGATTCCGTTGTAGCGGGGAGCTGCTGGATATCTCCATGAACGCAGGTCAATGGAAATGATCCCGTGCAGGGATGACCCTGGGGCAGAGCTGAGGGTCTGACTAGTGTTATTGAGCTCCCTGTGTCCAGCGTGGCCTGGGTTGGGCGTCCTTGTAGGCATAGCTGAAGAGAAGGTGGGCCCTCTTCATGAAAGGTTTCCAGAATCTGCTTAGCATACTGGAGCCCAGGTATGTGATCCCCTCGCATAAATATTTTACCAACACTGCCATCCCCAAACTCTACAGCGAAGTCAAAGAGGAGGTAAATGAAGCTTTGAGTTTAGCCAAAGAATTAGCTATAACGTGTGATGGTTGGTCATCAAGAGCTACAGAGTCATACATTACCATAACCGCACATCACATCACGAATGAATGGCAGCTTTTAGCTCATGTTCTACAAACGAGGGCGATGCATGAGAGCCATACCGGGGCCAGTGTGTCTGAGGTGCTGAAAACGGCAACCGAAGAGTGGGGCACCGCTAACAAACAGATTGTTCTGGTTACAGACAATGCGTCCAACATGGTTGTGGCTGCGCAGGTGGGGGGCTATCTTCATGTGAAATGTTCTGCCCATACGGTCAACCTCGCCTCA
Organism: Umbra pygmaea; assembly: GCA_016801145.1. Lineage (NCBI taxonomy): Eukaryota > Metazoa > Chordata > Actinopteri > Esociformes > Umbridae > Umbra > Umbra pygmaea. The sequence goes on along the minus strand of JACXGM010022136.1, from coordinate 16,080 downwards.
CAGCGCACACTAAAGCTGCCTGCTGTCGCCAGGTTACTCGGAAGAGTCCGGCGCATAACCACTTTTTTCCACTGCAGTACAATCGCCTACTTCATGTTGGATCAAAAACAAAAGATTCTGGAAATGAATGTAGCACGACGTTCCTAAAGACCGATGTTGTGACCCGTTGGAACAGTGGGTATGAAATGCTTGAACGTTTCTTGGAACAGAAACCAGCGATCTGTGCTGCTCTGTTGTCCTCTGAGGTAATCAGGCAGTGATATCAGCAACCTCAACAAAAATGACATTACAGATGCTTAAGACATAATGCAGGCACTTCGACCAATGTTAGTAGCCACAAAAATTGTTTCAGAGAATAATCCCACTGTGTCTATCATTGCTCCAGTGCAGGCAAATCTGCTAAATGACACACAAGAGACAATGGGGGACAAACCAAATGTGAGGGACATCAAACAGCCAATAAGTCAACATCTGCAGAAGAGATATAGCACTGTTGAAAAAAAACTACACAGCATCAGCCCTGGATGCATGATTTAAGGCACTGCCTTTCCTGACCACAGATGACATCAGTGACATTTTATTCCAGACTTGTTGTGGAGGCAGCCAACCTTCAGGTAGGCTTTGTTGAACTAGTTTATTACATTGTTTAAAATGTCAGAAAGTATTTTACCAATGCTAAATCATTTATCAGATGTTTTTAAACCAAGGCTATGTTCATCTGGTGATTCATCTCTATACTGGTTAGAGCTGAATTTAATGCAAAATCAGCAATTGCATTGAGCATTCCACAGCAGGATCTTGAGGAGCTTTAAGAGCCACAATCTAAAAGAAGATCTGTGCTAGCTGATTTACTGGGAGAAACATTTTCTACCACAGCCGCACAAAAGAGCCACAATCTAAAAGAAGATCTGGGCTAGCTGATTTACTGGGAGAATCATTTTCTACCACAGCCAAGCTGAAGAGGAAGTGAAGAGATACCAGGAGGATTCTCCACTGCCACTAGAGGAAAACCCCCTCAACTGGTGGAAAGCTCATGAGACAATGTATCCTTACCTAGCCAAACTCGCTAAAAGATACCTGAGCATTCCAGCCACTAGTCTGCTGAAAGGGTGTTCTCCACTGCACAAGATATATTAACGGCCCAGAAAAGCACTTTAACATCTGAGCACGTTGACCAACTCCTTTTTCTAAACAAAAATGCCAATATTCCCAAATGAATTTTGGTTGATGACCTTGCAGCCAACAGGACTGGATTCTAGCAATACACATTTTTGTTTATTGTTTTTCAATAAATAATTACTCTTATTTATATGATTATTCTCAGGTTTATGTTACTCTATTATGTCTGCTTTATGTTACTTTATTGTATTTAAATAACTAATATTTTAAGTTATGTGCTGGGAGCTCACCATTCATGTAACCGTTCTTGTATTTAGAGAATAATTACGTCCTGTGTCCTAAATGTTCAAGCACAACGTTTTTGCACTACCCTCCTATGTTTTTGCACTTCAGTTAATGTGTAGAAGATAAAGTTCACAGAATTAAATGTGACATTTGCAGTGAGTTGAGCAGTCTTATTTTCCTCTTTTTTTGAAATCCCTTTTTATAATATGGCGGACATAAATCGCAATTTATCGCAGAATCAAATCGAAAATTCTAGCTGTATCGCAATATGTTAAGAATCGCAATAATATTGAATCATGGCCCAAATATCGCAATACTATCGAATAGTCAAATTTTTTTACCCCTAATTCCCATCTGCCTGGTGCTTGTCCTCCAAGTGGGTTAGTAAGCACCTGCACGGGTAGTAAGCACCTGTAGGGACGTAGCAAGTTGATTGTCGGGCGGCCACATGAGCCAGCAGTGAGGGCGTCTTCCATGTAAGAAATCCACTACAGCTACAGCCCGTAATGGTACGACGGAACAGTATACTTTGCACGAAAAAAAAACAACCTGACGTGGCGGGCAAACGGGTGGGGTGCAGCTATAAGGGTAAGTTCTCACGGCAGACTTCTCTTGTCGTTTCTTCCAATTAGGCTCTGACTGCCCGCATCCTCCACCAGTGTAACAAGTTCGTAGTCAGAGACCAGATGGTTAATCATTAAGGTTTAGACGGCTGAGGCGGCGCTTTTACTTACATATGATCAAGACAACTCAGAACTCAAATATCATACAAACAAAAGGCCCACATATACAAACAGGTGGGTGCTGTTAATTTTAAGTCATAAGCCGCCGGACGATGCTTCGACAGATTCCCGTGAAGCAGAGATATGGTTTCTCTTTTCTCCTCGTCCGGCTTCTTCTCACGTATTATTTCTTGCCGGTATCTGGGGTTGCGGGGAGAAAAGAAACCGGAACATAAAAGAGAAAAACACATAAACAGGGTGTTAGGTTCCGTGATACAGCTCAGCTCTTAATGGCCCTCCTCTCTGCTTTATAGGGAGCTCTATCAGGGGTGATTGCTGCCAGCTGGAGAACCCGGGTGTGTCTCAGACTAATGATCCCTGTTCTCATTGACTGTAGTTCAGCACTTCTTTCTCCTGTCGCTGTCCACCGTCTCCAGTGCTGAATTCCTCTGGGCCCTGGTGTCTTCCTCAGTGGAGTTGTCCAGGGTCCTGAGGCTGTGTTGCTATGTGGTGTTCTTGAAAGGGGGTGAGGTGCCTTTTTTATTTTTCAAATACCATGAAATACCAGTTTTACAGCATATGTAAGCTGGTCATTTGAAAGACTTGTACCAGTAGGTATATCGATCCTCCCTCCATGTCAATAATTTTTACGAATTAATTGGGTCCTTTATGCTTGATGGCAAATGACCACCTTCTCTTATAACGCAAAGCACCATGGCATTATTATTTGAAATCAGAGTCAACTGACATTGTACCTGAGACTATGAGACATCTGAACGATTGAGAGTGTGGAGATTTAACCCTTAGCTTCTTAGGGACAGAGCTACCCTTTTTTTCTGGTGGTCTGGCCCAAAATGGGGGAGGGCATTGTAACTTTTTAATTTTGCTCTGAGGAGGGCTGTGTGCTTTTTGGGTGGCGGCAGGGGAGGTCAGTGAGATTTTTGTAGTGGTGGATTAGTTGTGTTTTGGGGGGATTTTCATTCAACTATTTCCCTGCCATGTTAATTTTTGGCCTCCCTGAATCTATATTTATTAAATCTGAGCTGCGATCAGTAGCCCAAGTTTATTTATGCAAATTCTTCTTAAAATCAGCCACATTGAAAACCACTGGAATGTGATCAAGAGGAAGATGGATGGTCACAAGCAATCAAACAAACCCGAGCTGCTTGAATTGCACTAGGAATGGCATAATGTCACCCAACATCAATGTGATAAGACTCAAAGGCAATTATTATAATACAATTATTATTCTTCCACTAAATATTAATGTTTGATCTCTTCCTAAGTTCACACAACATTTTGTGTTGTTAAATTAAATATGAACATATTTTCCTTGCATTATTTCAGGTCTGACAAGACTGCATCCTTTTTGTTATTTTGATCAGTAGTCATTATCTGCAAATAAATGCTTTTATCAATTGTGAAACCAGAGACACTGTTGATTTTGCATTGGTCTCTTTAACTTTTTCCAGAGCTTTTTTTTTTTGAAAAAATTTTCACTGTACATGCAATAACATCTTTTTTTCTGTACATATGACAGATATTATTGAAAATTTGAAATGTTTGATGTAATGAAATGTGTCAATCTTGAATGCTACCTACAGTATGCAAATGTTTTGGCACCCCTGACAATTTCAATGATTTTCATTTATACCTAATTGGGAGTTTGAATCAGCAATTTCAATTTGGTCTATCAAATAACTGAAAGACAGTAATATTTCATTAGTGAAATGAGGTTCATTGGATTAACAGAAAATGTGCAATAGGCATCAAAACGAAATTAGACAGGTGCATAAATTTGGGCACCCTTGTCATTTTGTTGATTTGCATACCTGTAACTAACTAGCACTGATTAATTGGAACACACAATTGGTTCGGTGAGCTCATTAAGCCTTGAACTTCATAGACAGGTGCATCCAATCATGAGAAAAGGTATTTAATGTGGCAAAATGCAAGGTGCTTTTTTGACTCTCCTCTGAAGAGTGGCAACATGGGGGCCTCAAAATAACTCTCAAATGACCTGAAAACAAAGATTGTTCAACATTATGGTTTAGGGGAAAACCACAAAAAGCTATCACAGAGATTTAAGCTGTCAGTGTCTACTTTGAGGAACATAGTGAGGATTGGAAGACCACAGGCACAGTTGTTGTTAAGGCCAGAAGTGGCAGGCCAAGTAAAATATTGGAGAGGCAATGTTGAAGTGTGAGAATGGTCAAAACAGCCCACAGACCACCTTTAAAGACCTACAACATCATCTTGCTGCAGATGGTGTCACTGTGCATCATTCAACAATTCAGTGCACTTTGCACAAGAAGAAGCTGTATAGGAGAGAGATGCAGAAGAAGCCTTGGAAGAAGGTGCTGTGGACTGATGAAACAAAGTTGGAGTTATTTGGTCATAACAAGGGGCGTTATGCATGGCGGCAAAATAACACAGCGTTCTGGCCACAAGACAAACACTTGCTATCCACAGTAAAATTTGGTGGAGGTTCCATCATGCTGTGGGGCTGTGTGGCCAGTGCAAGCACTGGGAATCTTGTTAAGTTAAGTTTTAGGGTTGCATGGATTGTTCTGGAATGGCAATTTCAGTCCCTAGACCCTGAATTTCATTGAAAATCTGTGGAGTGATTTGAAGCGGGCTGTCCATGCCTGACAACAATCAAACCTGAACTGGAGATGTTTTGCAGGGAGGAATGGTCCAAAATACCTTTATCCAGACACTTATTACAGGCTATAGGAAGTGTCTATAGGCTGTTATTTCTGCTAAAGGAGGCTCAAGGAGGCTCAACTAAATATCAACTGATATTTCTGTTTATGCACCTGTCAAATTTCATTTTGATGCATATTGCACATTTTATGTTCATCCAATAAACCTAATTTCACTACTGAAATATTACTGTGTCCTTCAGTTATTTGATAGATCAATATTAAATAGCTGATCCAAACACCCAATTATTTATAAATGAAAATCATGGAAATTGTCAGGGGTGCATAAACTTTTACATACAACTGTATACTTCATAGCCAATCATAGTTAAAATCTTATATATAAATAAGCCATGTGCGCATGGTGCCACTTATTTCACTGTTTACTTCCGATAACGCGACTTGGATAATTCCAGAATGGTTTAATGCAAATATGTAGATACCACCGAAACCTGTTTACATTAGGGAATTTACCAGTCCTGATCAAACAACAATGAACAGGTAGGCTGTTTAAATTGCTAAAAAGTTTGGACAAAAAATCTACAGCTGTGAACACAAAATATAGCAGCAAATATATATCAAAGGCCGTGTGTTCTGATCCAACAGATGAGCTACTGTAGATCAAATTGCTGAAAATGTTCATGCTGGTTCAGATAGAAAGCTGTCAGAACACACACTGTATTGCAGTTTGTTGTGTATGTAGGTGCATAGCCGCAGACCAGTCAGGGTGCCCATGCTGACTCCTGTCCCCCGCCTACAGCACAAGTGAGCATCAGAACTGGACCACGGAGCAATGAGGTGGCCTGATCTTTTTTTTTACAGCAGATGGATGGCCGGGTGTGTGTGTCCAATCCTGGGGAACTGGTGGCAGTTCTTGCTTGTTATACTGTCTGGGTTTGATGATTCAGATTGATGACAAATATCACATGTGCAAGAGGTGGTTTGCGCTAGCAAGGTTGTTCATGACAGTGAGAGAAGAAAACATGACTTGCAAGCAGAAAGGTGGTTGCGACTCCACAGTTTGTCTACAGCAAGCAAGATTATCCATGTTGAGAGAGAAGAGAACTCAGTTAGCAAGCATATATCTTGATGTCTCAATCAAATGTCATAGAATGTCTCATGTGAGAAAAATTGTACAACAAGAGTGGAGATTTTAAACATTATTAAACATTATACAATCACACACAACCCAAAGTACTTTAATTATAAATACCACAAGAAGTCTTTTTCACTTTTTGCATATTTTTAACATGTATTTAACCAACATCAACGAAGAAACGTTGGTCTAAGAACCCCATTTTAACACACTTAACAAAGAAAATGTCAAACAAAAGAGCACGCGTTCCCTTCTCCTATCCTGTCAGACAAAGAGGTCCGCCTGTCCCCGGTGAAAATAGCTAACGTTAGCTATTGAATCTGAGATTCAAGCCACCCTTCAGAAGTCTACCCACTCAATTCTCCTTGAACAGACTCCACGCAAAGCTAAAATTAAGTACTCGTCTCCATGTCCCCTTCAATCAGGTGTTGCTTCTCAGGTCATGGAGGGAAAAATCATGTCTACAGTCAACCGTGCTACAACAGATTGTGTAAGAAAAATGCTGATTCTCCTGTAAAAGAATGAAAGGGCTTTCCAAAACTGACTGGATATTTTACTCTCCCCAGAACTTTGTTTTGGAGCGCCATAAAGATCAACTTGTTAACTTTTCCACCTATCATGATATTGGTTTTTGGGTACTGTCACCCCTGACATGTCACACAACGCATACTCTGGTTCTGGATGAAGTTTAAAAGTTAAATTTAACCTTATATCAATAAGGGATGCATCGAATCCCAATTTATAGGGTTCGGCGGAATACCGAATCCACTGATTAAGATTCTGCCGAATACCGAATCCTACTCCCATCCTCAGTCCATTAACACAGTAAACACATTAATGAAGTAAACAACGTCCACAACAGTGTATTTTTCATTTTATTTTAACTGTAAAAAAAGAATCTGCAACATTATGTCAGGAAGACAAGTGGGAAAAACTATTTTGACAACTACCATAGGCCTATCTCAAGATACAATCAATATCCACAATATTAGCCTTTTAGATTTATAATCCCATAAAGTAGGCTACCCACAATTACAAACAAACCTTTCAATAAAAGTGCAACAATGCAAAGAATTGTTTTTCTTTTTTTAAATCAGAATATGTTTGGTGAATTAACAGAAATTAATTTAAATTAACATTTACTCAATAAACATGGATAGTAGGCTGCTGTTTTATTTAGGACACTAGGCTACTGTTAGATCAGTAGCCAAATATATCTAAAAAAATTGTAAGCCTAATCACACACATCTCCTGCATCATAATTAACCCATAACCTCAAACCTTTCACATGAAATGAGTTTCCTTTCAGGAAAACAAGATGCTCGGAGTCTGCATTAACAGGTGACAGCCGGGTGTGAGTGTGGGAATGAATGTCCCCAGCAGTACTGAAGTCTTTCACTGGGCACAGAACAGCCGCGGTCGGTGGATCTTAATTGGGGAGGACGGGCTCGTATTACACTCGGAATTGCTGCGGTAGAGATCATCCTAGCATAGCGAGCTCAGTGCAATCGAAGGATTCGGTTTGGTGGAAAAAATGTGTAAGGTTCAACAGAAACCAAACCCCATCAAAAAGCCCAATATTCGGCCGAAGCCAAATCTTCATTTTTGCCTACTATTATGAGAAACACTAGCTTTGCCTCATATGACCTTGAAAATATGCAAGGATGGAGAGATGAGGATGAATACAATAAGGGATCTATACTTTGAAATAGATTCTGACTTCTTTGATTTGCTGAGGGGAAACCTATGACCTTCCAAGTAAAAACATTTTTAGATCTACACATTTAAAATTTGTCAGCCTACATTCAACAAATGCCATCTAGGCAAAATGGGAGTTTGACCTATGCACTCAAATTTCCATAGCAGACCAGTAATATAGTGCATATTAAAACCTGAACAATTATCTGCAAATAATTATAATGATTATTTACTAATTGTTTACACATAACACATTCTTACAAATATCTAAGCATCAAATAAAATGTAACCTATTTCGATAGCTATCTTTTATGCCGTCAACTGTCAAAATTCAGAGGGCACATTACTCCTCTGCTTTGCCCTGTGCTCTAACGTCTACTGGTCTGGAATCCTCTCAGACATCATTGAGACTCTGTTTGACCCAGATTCCACTGGGTGTTTCAGACGCTCTAAATTATGTCACAATCTAGATTATGACCTTGATTATATATTTTCCTTACATATGTGGTCTTGTGCCATACAGGGGAGATGTGGTGGGAGGAAGCTGAGGAAACCCCTGAGTAGGGACTATCTTAGGAGGAGGGGCAGTAGTATGGATGGGGTTAAATGGGGGACTTTCCTTTTCATTTAGTTTTAATTTGTTCATATTCCTTCACTTCAGTCTGCTTTGTGTGTATTTTAATCTCTTACTTTACCTCATTGTGTTCCTATGTAGGCATGGTGATATATTTTAATTTTACTTAATTTCACATCGCCTTGCTTCAGGGCCAGAGTTACAATCATTTAGAAATTCTAGGCAGACATTTACATTTAAAAAAATATCATCAAAAAGTTCAAACACATACATAAAAAATATATAAATTATTAATCAAAATAATCAATATATTTTGTAATATGCTCATTTGTTGCAGTGTAATAACAATTATTTTAAAAGAAGTGTATAACAACTACTTTACCTGCCATGTGCCACCATCTACGTCATGTTCATCCTTATTTATCAGAAGCGAGTATGGTCTCCGGGGCAACCCAGGGGCCTTTAGGCCAAGGAAGAAGAGAGTTCCCGTACCACCATAGCGCATCAACCACAGAAAAAACTCCACCTAAGTTAATGAATAAAATTAATCAAGATTAAGTTCTTTGAGCAGACTGTGTTTGTCTGTTTTTGTGACATAGTTGAAGATCAGATACAATTGTATTACCAATCTATGCAAAAATCCATCTATTTCCCAGGGTTACATACATAGTTGTGCTCATAGGTTTGCAAACCCTGGCAGAAATGTATACATTTCAGCATTAATTTGGACAATCTGAGTGTTATGTAAGGAAAGTGATCATATGAAGCCATTAATTATCACAGTTGTTTGGCTCCTTCGTAAACCATACTGATAACAGAAATCACTCAAATGGCCCTGACCAAAAGTTTACATACCCTTGAATGTTTGGCAGACACACACTGTGACACACAGGTACGGGGAACCTTGTACAAATTGATGGCAAGATGAATGCAGCATGTTATCATACAATACTGGCAGAAAATATGCATTCTTCTGCATGAAAACTGTGCATGGTAAACGTGGACTTTCCAGCATGACAATGCTGGCAAAAGGCCATGTTGACCCTCGATCGGTTACAGCAGAAAAGGTGAAGGTTTGGAGTGGCCATCACATTCTCCTGATTTTAATATCATCGAGCCATGCTGAGGAGATCTCAAACGTACGGTTCATGCAAGACGACCAAAGACTTGCATGACCTGGAGGCATTTTGCCAAGATGAATGGGCAGCTATACCACCTGCAACAATTCAGGGCCTCATAGACAACTATCACAAACAACTGGATGCTGTCATTGATGCTAAGAGGGGCAATACATCGGATTGAGAACTGAGGGTATGCAGACATTTGAACAGGGGTCATTTCAATATTTTATTTGTTGTCATGTTTTGTTTTATGATTGTGCCATTCTGTTATGACCTACTGTTGAATTTGAATCCCATGAGAAACAAAAACAAACATATATGTTTTTATTTTGTTTATATGCACACATACATACAAAGTTAGCATTAAATAAAAATCCGAAATTATAGTCAAAACATAATTAATTAGGAATGAGCTAAAAGATTTCATCACTAAAACTCTGAATTAATGGCTGCTGAAAAGTTGGCTTTGCTATTGTATGTGAATAATTAAAGATCAGTAATTCCAACAGTGATAGAATGGTAATGTCTGGAATATAATCAATGTACGGTAATGTCATCTTGGTGAATGAAGGTATCAATTTCTATCAAAAACCTGACAATTTCTATCAAAAACCTGATTGATTTCAAACATTTGAATGCTAGTACATGTATATTTTATTTATATTTGGTTAGTGACCAGAGGGAAATGGATGCGGCAGGATTGCACAGTGACTCAGCACTTCTTCAGATTACTCATAGCTGAATAATGACCATAGCTCCTCCCCCCCTCAAACACTTTGTCATGTTTTGGAATGTAACTCTTTACTACATGTAGTGAGAAACTGCTCTCTATAATAAAATATATACAAAATAATAAAGATCACAACACTCACAATGCATAATAATTTTACCCCTATACCTTCCTAAATAGACCTCGGTGCCACACTAACTAGGTAACAATTGAGGAACATTCAGTCTGTATTAAACCAACCCAACTGTGCCCTCACCTGCTGCTGCGTGTTCTCCAGCCCCCACCACCAGTACGGGCTGGCCCAGGAAATGAAGGCCAGGTTCTCCAC
>JACXGM010022135.1:0-16879 GCA_016801145.1 Umbra pygmaea | reverse complement strand
ACAGACCTGAAACACACGCACAGACCTGAAACACACGCACAGACCTGAAACACACGCACAGACCTGAAACACATTCAAGTCTCTTCATTTTTCTCAGCCACAGGCTTGCAAACAAAGGCATCCCTGTAGAGCCACAATATGTGACTACAGATGCCTTGTCAGAAATCCATCAGCTCGGGATGCTAAAGGAATGTACAATAAGCTGAGGTTAGGGTCCTACCCCCAGTCTCTAGAATGAAGACTACATAGTAACACAGACATGTAAATGTTAACACAAATCCACATAGACACAAATAGACACACTCAAAAAGATCTCAACTACGTGGTAAATCTCAAGTGTGTTACCTAGAGTACACCTGTGTTACTGTATCTCTCCAGGCCTTCCAGGTCGATCTAGGTGTGTGTGTGTGTGTGTGTATATTCACCTTTGTGCTGTTCCCCTCCAGGCCTCCAGGTGGTGCTGAACTCCATCATCAAGGCCATGGTCCCACTGCTACACATCGCTCTGCTTGTCCTGTTTGTCATCATCATCTATGCCATCATCGGCCTGGAGCTCTTCATGGGAAAGATGCACCGCACGTGTTTTTATAACAAAGAAGGCTTTCCTTTGCACAGAGGTGAGAACACACACATACACTTGTGGTTAGAAGTACAAAGTAAAATACCTTATTTGGGTTCTGCTGAGTTCAAAACTTTTGGGAATATCGCAGGTAAGACCAAACGACAAGGTAAAGGACATTCATAACTAACCAGGTATCTATGACATTAATAGAAAGAGAAATACAGTATTATTATTATTGTGTTAACTTGTTCATTATACATGTAAACTCCCATTACTTGGTCCTTTAGGTTTCATTTAGGAACTTCCTAAAAACTGGTGAACCGAATTAATTTTTATTTTGTAGTTTTACACCTGGACACAGATATACTGCACATGACACATTTACCAGACTTTCAACTTTCAAAAACACTTCATTATTTGAGATTTTCTTAATTTTTTGCATATTTGTTTTACGTTTTGTTACCAGGTCTTCAACCCAAAGTCAGCATTAAATAAACAGAAGTTGAAAAGTAACACTATTTTCAGCTAACAAACATCATTTAAATCAAGAAACATTAATTAGCCCTGAATCTTCCGAGAGACAGAAGTCTTATATTAGGAACCAACCAAAATGAATAGCCTACTACCTCAGAACAACGTCTACCTGCAGCCACAACTGCTTCCCCATCGTTCACCAACCATCGTGAGTGTGATAAGCACTATAGTGGTGATCTTTCAACAATGGCAGCAGCCTCACACACCATTCGTTTTCCTGTGTCTAGCAGGCTAACATTGACTGGTTCATCCTGCTGGAGAATTTATTGTTCAGACATATCTGATACTGTTCGCAATAGATATGTGACATGGGCTAAGGCTATAGATACAGATTCTAGCTCTGAGAAACCTGACTATTACTCTTACTAGGAAGGCAAAATCAAATTACTACGTTACTACTCTAAATTATTGTTATGGAAATCAAGCAAAATTTTGGAAAGTAGCGAAATGTACATAAACCTGCCAAAACAGGTAGTGTGGGACACCAGATTCATCACTGACAAGAATGCCATTATGATGCGTTTTAATAATCACTTTGTTGCAGCAGGCAATCTTTCTAAGAAAATGCCTGTTTCCCTCTGGGACTGGAGTACAGGTTACTACTGGAGATAATATGCAGGGACATTCGTTATGCCTGTGTCTCCCTCTGGGACTGGGGTACAGGTTACTACTGGAGATAATATGCAGGGACATTCGTTATGCCTGTGTCTCCCTCTGGGACTGGGGTACAGGTTACTACTGGAGATACTATGCAGGGACATTCGTTATGCCTGTGTCTCCCTCTGGGACTGGGGTACAGGTTGCTGCTGGAGATACAATGCAGGGACGTTCTGGTGGTGACGGTCAAGCATTTTGTCTAAACCTTTTCACAAAAAATAAAGTTACTGTTGCCTTGCTAGCTATAGATACTAGGAAGTCATCACGTGCTGATGGTCTTGACCCAGGGCTGCTGGTTAGAGCTGCTTCAATTATCTCTTATTTTTAACATTATTTTGACCTCTGGGGTTATTCCAAAGATTTGGAAGACTGCTTATGTGCCCCTACACAAAGTAATGTAATAAGTCACTAGTAAATGTTTAGTTGTGCACTTTCTTATTAGACAACTGCATTCTATACAAATATCAGTCTGGTTTCAGACCAGGGCACAGTACCATCACAGCCACTACATTGGTTGTGAATGATTTTGTTAACGCTGTTCATAGTAAATTAAACTGTGTTGCCTTATTTATTGATCTGCCAAAGGCCTTTGATACAGTTGATCATTCACTGCTGCTTAAAAAACTGACCTCACTGGGATTGGCTGTAGACACTATAGTCGCTGATGGTATGAAGTCTGATTTTATTAATATTCACAATGGAGTCCCACAGGCTTCAATTTTGGGCCCATTATTGTTTACTATGTACATTAATGATATCTGTAAAAATGTGCTAAAATGTCAATGTAATTTATATGCTGATGGCACAGTCTTTTATGCAGAAGCACCCGAGCTTGCTCAAGCATTTGCACAATCAGAATTTGATTTGTTACAAAATGCACTTGTAGACCTAAGGCTTGTGTTAAATGCTAGTAAAACTAAGTATATGGTGTTTTCCAGAGCTAAAATTCTACAATTGGACAGCTTTAACATTACTACACTAGATGGAATTGTATTAGAATGTGTCCCCTCATATAAATACCTAGGAATTTTGTGTATGACAATCTTTCTTTTAATACACACATTACTGATCTGGTGAGGAGGCAGAAAGTGAAAACTGGGTTTGTTTATAGGAATAAATCATGTCTGTCCTCACCGCATAGAAAGGAAATGGTCCAGGTCATATTTATGTCAGTGTTTGATTTTAGTGATGTACTCTATATGCATGGGTCAGCAACAGGGTTGAAGCATTTACATGCAGTAAATCATGCAGTGTTGCGGTTTATTATTGGAGCAACCTGTCGCACGCATAACTGCTTATGGTACACTGCAGTTGGCTGAATTTTAGAAGGACCAGACATTGGTTGTTGTTTGTTTACAAGGCTGTTTTACAGAAACTGGCTAGCTATTTAAATGAAAAAATTCAGTGGTGTAATATTATATATCAGACCCAGGCTCAGGACTTTTTACTAATAGAAATACCACGGGTCTACTCTGAGTTGGGTAAGACTGCTGCCACATGTTAAGGGGACTCCTTATATGTCGTGCCATTTTGTCTGTGTATGTTATGTGTTCTGTGTATTTTGGGGCAAGCAGTATATTATTTAAACTGTTAATGATTGTGTTTTGTTTCACATGCCAACCTCTGGGCGCTAGGAGAGTGGTAGACACTTGGTGACTCATTGCGCATGAATGGTGGACTGGGTAAATACCCACACCTGTGCGTATTGAGTAATCAAGATGCCTATTTAATCCCAGTGTTCTGGATGGTCATTATTCTGAGTGAATACTCCTGTATTGGAGGAGAGGGGAAGTGGAAACTATTCCACCGTGAGTCCTGTGCTGTTGTTCTTTCATGAGTGTACATGTTTGATTGAGCTTCACCTCGTTATGTGTCGTACATTATGTAAACATAATTTTTGAACTAGTCATACTCTGTATTTTACGTCAGTCACGGCAGTGCCGCGTTAAGAGCACTTGTATGTATAATATAGATGTTGTGTTCCAATGCATGATATAGATGAACAGAAGCAGCTCAGTCATGGTTTCCATCTTCTCATGTTTTTTAAACATCAAGAACGTTCCTCCCTGTTCTGGTCTCCGTTCCTTTCCTCACAACACCACTACATCTAAGTGTAACAGCTGCATTTGAATGCCATGCTGCACCTGCATGGACTGATACTCAGAGCAAACTGAAGATACTGATACTCAGAGCAAACTGAAGCTAGAGGTTTTAGTTCCTGTTAGCACATTTAAACGTTTGTTACATGACCTTTTTATTGTTAACTGTGATTGTTTCTTTTAAAATGTGTTTTTATTGTTTTTGATGTTAACTCCGTTGATTTTATATTTTAGCCTGTTTTAGTTACTTGTTTCTGTTTTTATACTATTTTATTTTGTTGTATTACAGGGCACAACTGTAAAAGAGACTTTGGTCTTAGTTTGTCTTCCCTGGGTAAATAAATGTTATATGTATTGTAGCCATTAGCATTTAAGGCTGTATATCATAAATAGCTACACTGACAAAGAGCCATGTGCAACTTATCACAGCGGGTTCTTTAGCTTATGTTGTTTGGGTAGGGAGGCCATGGTGACCTTGACTGAATTGTTTTATTAATATTATTTAAATTAAGCAAGTTCATGTCTAATGTCATGTCCTTCAATGCCCCTGTGTGCCAGTATGTAACAAATAAAACATTAGGCAACTGACAGGAGAGACTGTTTGAGGATATCAGAGAGCCAAAAACTGGTGTATATAGAGAAGAGGCACTAGCACCGAGCCCTGGGGCGATTCAGTAGTGAGAGAGCCTTGGGATACCGATCCCTGGGGGATACCATTATAGAGCCCTGGTGAATACCAGTATAGAGCCTGGGGGATACCAGTACAGACCCCTGGAGGATACCAGTACAGAGGCCTGGGGGATACCAGTATAGAGCCCTGGTGGATACCAATATAGAGCCTGGGGGATACCAGTATAGAGCCCTGGGGGATACCAGTATAGAGCCCTGGTGGATACCAGTATAGAGCCCTGGGGGATACCAGTATAAAACCCTGGGGGATAACAGTATAAAGTCCTGGGTGACATCAGTAGGGAGTGAGACCTGTGGGATTCCGTTATAGCCCTGAAGGATACTATTATTGTATAGAGCCTTATGGGATACCAGTATAGAGCCCTGTGGGATACCAGTATAGAGCCTTGTGGGATACCAGTATAGAGCCCTGGGGGAGACCAGTATTAAGAGAACCCTGTGGGATATCAGTATAGAGCCCTCGGGTACACAAATATAGACCCCTGGGGGATACCAGTAAAGTAAGAGTGAAGGAGGACAACAGTGTAGAGCCCTGCAATACTATTATATTTTACTTTAATATACTGTGTGAGTACTGCTCCCAGCTCCTGCTACTACTATCAGTGTTGGGGAACGTTACCTTAAAAAGTAACTAGTTACTTTACTTAGTTACTTCTCCAAAATGTAACTATGTTACCTTATGCGTTAATTTTTATTGAAAGTAACTAAGTCACGTTACTGCGTTACTCTTTATTGAAAGTAACTAATTAAATTACTTTAAGTTACGTTAAAAAATGCTTTTTAAATATCCTTTTGGTTTGTCTAGGTTTAGTATCATACAAAATTCATTGGACAAAAAATTATCAATTTATTAACCTTCCTAAATATTTAAACGATTTGAATCAATTTTAATGGTAAGAAAGATTAAGAAATAATTATTATTTACAGAACCTGGGAGCAATTAGGGTTAACTGTCTTGCTCAAAAACAGAATGATAGAGGCTTCCCCTTGGTAGTGTTGGGGGAGGGGTTTGAACCAGTGTCCTAATGGACCCCAGTCATCGGCCCTAAATAATTAGGGCACCTTGCTGCCCCTACATAGAGATTGCCTGATCATGTCAAGTGCAGACTTGTGATAACTACTTTCTCTGGGCATGATCCAATTTACCAATATGATCAGTCTATTTCATATGATGAATGCGTGAGTGTTTGTATGTAAAACCATCTCAATGTCTGAGTATATAACAAATTTTAACCGTTAAAAAAATTAATTTGAATTACATACAATATGCAATGGGATTTGACTCCTAGTAATGCTACTGAAATTAATGGAGTCACATGGAGAATACATTGAGCAGGCCTGAACCAGAAATATTGAGTCTAAAGGGTACAGTTTAGATCTGTTGGGTGGCAGAATTATAAGCATTCTGAATGTGTGTTTACTGGCATAAATACACACGTTCCGAGACATTTTCTGTAACATTATGCACATTTTCAACGCATGTTTATTGGAATAATAATTGGAACTGGCGAAAATATAACTTGAAAATAACATACCTCCAATCGTAGACGCCATAGTAGAAAAAAGCATTTCGGTCCAAAACATTTGAGTGAGACGAACTATGACAAGCTTTTTTTTTTTTGAGTGGCGTGGAGGCGCACTAATGAAATACGGATTAAAAAACAACTACAACAGATAATAAATTGTTAACTTGTGTTCTAAAACAGTAAAGGTGAAAATATAACGTAAATGTAACTCATTTTCTCGTTGTAAATGTAACTAGTAACTAAACACTTGAATTTTGAAAGTAAAGCATTAGGTTACTTTTTTCCAAAAAAGTACTGTGACTACTGTAACGCGTTACTTAGTAACGCGTTATCCCCAACACTGACTACTGTACCTGAACCTTTAGTTAAAAACAGGTTTTAAAAAGCTGGTGGCATTCATCATTACCAGCTTCCATAACTTTTGGAACATGGAAGTACCAGAAATGTGACACAAAATGCATTTAAGAAATGTCAGTCAGCAAGCAGCTACGAAAAGAGCATGTAAATAAATGTGACCTGCATTTACACAGAAACTTCTGGACATTTATGCTCCGATGAATAAAAGGTTTTGTTTAATAAATAATAGACTTTCATGTATAAAATAATCATGCAAAAATGTAATAGAAATATAATCGTGGGTCTATCCTTTAGGTCCCATGGTGGAAGAGAAGCCGGCCCCTTGTGCTCCAAACGGGGCTCACGGACGCCACTGCACACAGAACTCTACGCAATGCCTGATGGGTTGGGAGGGGCCCAATGACGGCATCACAAACTTTGACAACTTTGCTTTTGCCATGCTGACGGTGTTCCAGTGCATTACCATGGAGGGCTGGACGGACGTGCTCTACTGGGTGAGTCTGCACCAAGGACGCCACAGAGGTCAGAGGTCAAATCAGTCCCTCTCATCCACAACAGTCCAATCCATCCAATGTTATGTGTGCTCTTCCAATACCAACACACATATCTTCTGTTAAAGCCTGTGATAGAGTTAATTTCAACAATACTGACAGAATGTGAGGAGAAATTATTTTCTATTGAACCACACTAAAACACACAACTGTTAACTCATTTAAACTGAAGGTTAAGTAATCATTTCTTGGCAACAGCCTATCAGATCCCTGATTATAGATAAGTGTGTAAGTCAATTATAGTCCAGTCCAGCTACAGTGCCTTGGGAAAGTATTCGGCCCCCTTGAACATTTCGACCTTTTGCCACATTTCAGGCTTCAAACATAAAGATATGAAACTGTAATTTTTTGTGAACAATCAACAACAAGTGGGACACAATCATGAAGTGGAACAAAATTTTTTGGATATTTAAAACTTTTTTAACAAATAAAAAACAGAAAATTTGGCCATGCAAAATTATTCAGCCCCCTTAAGTTACTAATTTGTAGCACCACCTTTTGCTGCGATTACAGCTGTAAGTTGATTACAGCTGATGTCTCTATCAGTTTTGCACATCGAGAGACTGAAATTTTTGCCCATTCCTCCTTGCAAAACAGCTCGAGCTCAGTGAGGTTGGATAAAAAGCGTTTGTGAATTCTGGATTGGATTCAGGTCTGGACTTTGACTTGGCCATTCTAACACCTGGATATGTTTATTTGTGAACCATTCCATTGTAGATTTTTTTATGTTTTGGATCATTGTCTTGTTGGAAGACAAATCTCCGTCCCAGTCTCAGGTCTTTTGCAGACTCCATCAGGTTTTCTTCCAGAATGGTCCTGTATTTGGCTCCATCCATCTTCCCATCAATTTTAGCCATCTTCCCTGTCCCTGCTGAAGAAAAGCGGCCCAAACCATGATGCTGCCACCACCATGTTTGACAGTGGGGATGGTGTGTTCAGGGTGATGAGCTGTGTTGCTTTTACGCCAAACATAACATTTTGCATTGTTGCCAAAAAGTTTGATTTTGGTTTCATCTGACCAGAGCACCTTCTTTCACATGTTTGGTGTGTCTCCCAGGTAGCTTGTGGCAAACTTTAAACAACTCTTTTTATGGAAATCTTTCAGAAATGGCTTTCTTCTTGCCAGTCTTCCATAAAGGCCAGATTTGTGCAGTATACGATTGATTGTTGTCCTATGGACAGACTTGCCCACCTCAGCTGTAGATCTCTGCAGTTCATCCAGAGTGCTCATGGGCCTCTTGGCTGCATCTCTGATCAGTCTTCTCCTTGTATGAGCTGAAAGTTTAGAGGGACAGCCGGGTCTTGGTAGATTTGCAGTGGTCTGATACTCCTTCCATTTCAATGTTATCGCTTGCACAGTGCTCTTTGGGATGTTTAAAGCTTGGGAAATCTTTCTGTATCCAAATCCGGCTTTGAACTTCTCCACAACAGTATCTCGGACCTGCCTGGTGTGTTCCTTGTTCTTCATGATGCTCTTTGTGCTTTCAACGGACCTCTGAGACTATCACAGAGCAGGTGCATTTATACGTAGACTTGATTACACACAGGTGGATTCTATTTATCATCATTAGTCATTTAGGTCAACATTGGATCATTCAGAGATCCTCACTGAACTTCTGGAGAGAATTTGCTGCACTGAAAGTAAAGGGGCTGAATAATTTTGCTCGCCCAATTTCATGAGTTTTTTATTTGTTAAAAAAGTTTGAAATATCCAATAAATTCCGTTCCACTTCATGATTGTGTCCCACTTGTTGTTGCTTCTTCACAAAAAATTACAGTTTTATATCTTTATGATTGAAGCCTGAAATGTGGCAAAAGGTCGAAATGTTCAAGGGGGCCGAATACTTTCGCAAGGCACTGTACCTCACGTTAAACAATAATTGTTAAAAATAATAACACACACTGTGCACAAACACCAAAAAAAGAACACACAAAAACTAAAACAAAAAACACACCCAGACAGAAGGAATATAGCTAATCCACAAAAGCCAATTTCTTTGTATAAAATATGTATAATCCATCGTTGTCTTTATATTTAAAAACATCTCTATTAACCTGTCTGGAAACACAAATGCTTCAAACAAAGAACCTGTATTTCTGTGTCCTCAATACCACCTTATTCACTAGAAAGTGCACTTATTTTAGACCAGGTGTGGTCTAAATAGACATACACTGAACATGGAATACTGCGTTCAAGGCCATCCGGGGGAGGGTGGGAGCTATTAATTAATAAAAAGTTCTGAGTCATTGGTCATGGTAAAGTTGGCTAAATGCATTCTCACAGTGTTTTATAATTTACCACAGTCTGCTAAAATACAGTAAAACACATTGTCATGATCTCCCTGTGTGTCCATGTATTCCCAGTGTTTCCTGGTCTTGTGTGTATTCTCATTGTGGTTTCTTCCCTGTGTGTTTTGTTTTGGTTTGGCTGTGTGTGAGGTTCTGTTTTTCCCGCTCTTTTAGTCACATGACCTAGTCACATGTTTTCATAGTCCAATTAGTTTTGTTGATCGATCCCCAGCTGCACTCCCTTCCCTTATTAGTTAGATATTTATGTTCAGTCTGTATGTTTGTCTGTCGCTGGTCATTGTTCCCTTGTGTCTTTTGTCATTGCTATGTACGCCAGTCGTTATGAAAGTCTATGTTCTGTGTTTACAAGTATATTAAGTTGGTTATTTTGTAGGGAAGTTCTTTCTCCCTGTTTTTTATTTTAATAAATATTTCACCATTGAGAAACACACCTCCTTATCTTATCTTCAATCGTGACACACACGTTTAAGAAGGATTCCCAGGTTAATATCATTATGTCCATCTCTCATTTTGCAATTGCAAAATGTCTGGTTCACAGATGTTTACTGCTCTTTGTTATATAAATGCTGTTATTTTAGGCTTCTGAAAGTAAACTAAATTTTCATGATAAAACACTTCTTAAAAAAACGGCCCGAGGAAAAGTAGAAAAAATAAATTTTGGAGTTCAGTTGAAAGTGACCCCAGGCCAGGTGGTGATGGGAAGCATGGCTGTCTGGATCCCTCTTACTGTTCACACAGACCTTGATGCTGCTTGGCTCCATCCAGATCTGTTAAAGTGAGCTGCGGCTGGTCCAGGCGTTGATGCCTCGTATCTGGATTCCAGGATCTGGTATTGAGTCAATGGTGTAGAAGAAATCGAAAAACGTGTTTTATTAAATCTCTATTAGATTATTTTCATACATTATTATGAGTCAATACTGTTTATAGTGCCTCCAATCTTCGCCGCAGGCATTTACAGTAACATAATGACTGGATCTCTAAACTAACATTGTCTCAACTCTGAGATTTGAAACACCATCAAATCATGTTCATAGAGGATTGGCCAGCATAAGTCTGCATCGACACTTCAACTTCCAGACGACGGCTCTCTCGCAGTAGCAAATGTTCCAGTCTCGTGGTAGCTAGTGTTCCGTGTCTCTCGTGGTAGCTAGTGTTCCGTTGCTACATCCTCTCCTGGGTTCTCGTTAGAATTCTATAGTGGGAGCTTGAATTCATTAGCTCTATTGTTTTGGGGTTTTGTTACTCAATTAGCTCTTAAAGACACACAAACACAAATACACGCACACAAACCTGAATACACACAAACACACATAGGTGCACTTCTTCAAACCTTGTTCTTCTGCTTTTGCTGTTTTTAACAATCTCTGTTCTTCATCTCTCATCTTTAAACCCATCATGCTCTACATCCCATGTCCAACTTCTCATAATCTTCTTCCCCCTCACATTCCTTCTCTCATCCGCTCTCTCTCTCATACTCTCTCTGTCTCTCTCTCATCCTTTCTTCTTCTCTCATCCTCCCTATCTCTCATCCGCTCTCTGTCTCTCTCTCATCCTTTCTCCTTCTCTCATCCTCCCTCTCTCTAATCCCCTCTCTCTCTCTCTCTCTCTCTCTCTCTCTCTCTCTCTCTCTCTCTCTCTCTCTCTCTCTCTCTCTCTCTCTCTCTCTCTCTCTCTCATCCTTCCTCACTCTCATCTTTTCTCTTTCCTTTTCTTCGATGTTCTCCTCTTTTTTTCTTTCTGTAGATGCAAGATGCTATGGGCTATGAACTTCCCTGGGCCTATTTTGTCAGTCTCGTCATCTTTGGATCCTTTTTCGTTCTAAATCTGGTTCTGGGGGTGTTGAGTGGGTAAGAGCGCTTTGTGTGCATGCGTTTGTGTGTGTGAGTGTTTGTGTGTTTGCCCTCCCTTTGATCACAAACCAGACAACAAGACTCCTGGAACAGATAAAGAGACGGATGAATGAAGACCATAAAAAGGAGAGAGATGACTCGAGACGGGGGGGTACTGTACATACACTTTCCAGCCTCTAACATCAGAGCCACGTCTAAAGACCGGTCCGTTACCACGGGAATTTCTCTGCACTACAAGGAGGCATTGGCCCTCTGTGCAGCTTTACACACGACCGGAGGTCAAAGGTCATTGAAAAATACAGTTGCTAAGTTTAGATTCATGTTCGTTAAAATACAATAATCCAGTTTTAGGGTTATGTTGATTAAAATACAGTGGGTCAAGTGTGGAATCATGTTCTGTAAAATACAACAAGGCTGTATTAGAATAGGTAGGTTTAGAGTCATTCAGAAATGTCACTGCATTAAGACCTAAGGGACACTTTGCAAGGGATTATGGGTAGGGTGAGGAGGATGAGAGGAAGAACAGGAGCATGTGACGCTGGAGGAAAAGAGAAATAAGTAATGAGAGGAGAGGAGGTTTCTGGGAAGGTGATGACCAGCGCAAGTTAGAAAGCCTGTCGGTCGGTGTGTGTCGATGGTTTGACGTGAGGCGTACCTGCCGCGTGGTAATCCCTAACCGCGTGTCTGTCCCCTTTATGGTAATACGTCCTGAGCTGTTACCGTGGGGCTGACGTGATGTCACAGGCTCTGAGGGGATGTGGGCGTTCTCACATTCTACTGACAGCTCTACAGTCTTCTCCACCAAACGTCTCCACTCTCTTCTTTCACATCTTTCTCTCTCTTGCTCTCTCTCATTTCTTCTTTTTCTCTGTCACGTTTTTCCTCCTTTTCCCTTCTCTGTCTCTCTCTCTCTCTCTCTCTCTCTCTCTCTCTCTCTCCCTGGCCCCTCTCTCTCTCCTCTCCGCTACGCAGAGCAAGGTCAGTCAGTGCTTCTGGTCCTTTCCATGGCTTCTCTGTGGGGTTGGACCCTACAACTTCCCAGAGACCTCCTGTAAACCTTTTCCCATTTAAATATCTCCTGAGCTTGCTTTGTTTCCGCCAGGTGGTCCGAATTCGGGTTTTAGTTTACCCAGCGTCGAGCTGTGTTGTGAGGTACATGGCATAAACACTGACACACTCACACTTCAGCGAGACACCGATGAATTATTTATACTCGTGTTGACTAAGAGCTTGAGGTGTGTAGGAGTTGGAATGTTGCGCTAACTAAGCAGGTATGTGGGGCTACAGGGGAGTACTCTGTACTTTCCATCCCAGCGTGGTTGCCTGCTTTGGTAAAGCCAGCAGGACCTTAGTTGTACACACACAGACACACAGACATGGCGTAGCGGAAGCTTTTACAAGGAGAACCATCCACTGGAGTCTTGTTGTCCTGCGTGTGCATTGAAGGGACACTAACTCTGCCTTGCCTCCCCTCTCCACAGGTCAACGACGCCGTAGGAAATGGCTGGCCGTGGCTCTACTTTGTAACACTAATCATCATAGGGTCATTTTTTGTGCTTAACTTGGTGTTGGGTGTTTTGAGCGGGTAAGAAATTGCTCCAAAGCGCTTCTGACCTGGTCTGTGACCTTTTCTTTCCCTGCAGCTGACTGACTGCTCCTCTCTCTGTCCATCTGACTGGCTATCTGAGTGATCAGTTGTTCTTATGTATTAATTTATTTAACCTTTATTTATACAGAGAGTCAGTCTGACACCAACACTACTTGGACTCTTTTACAGCTGAGCCCTTCTTCAGATGGCTGACTGAGCTAATTACTGACTGGCTGGATGGTTTTCCCTGACTGATTCTGACTATGAGTGATTGGCTGCATAACTAAATATCTGGTTCATGCTAACTGACTGACAGACTTTTTCTAGCATCTTCTTTCTAACTGCTCTGCTGAATTCAGATCTTACACTGCGTTTTCCTGTTCAACTTATTTTATTTGGCTTCATACCTCAGTCTGCTGTCACTGTGGGCTGGGCGATACACAACTTCATTTTAGCCTAATATAGTTTTTCTACAGTATAGTGGATGATGCCCCAAAATCTGTATACAGTATGTACAGTGGGCTCCAAATGTACTGGCACCCCTGACTGGCAATGCACAAACAATACTTTAAAAACATAAACAATATCATTATAAAGATAAACTCAAAATATCAACATGTGAGAAACACTGTACTTTTTTAATGTTACAATGGAACCAACCAAAATCATACAATTATTTAACAACAATGATCACAAAAATCATGGTTCCATAATTATTTGCACTCCTTATTCAGTACTTGGTGTAACCACCTCTGGCGAAAGAATAACATCATTAAGTCTCTTCCTGTAATGTTTGACAAGGAACACATTTGGAGGGATTTTGGACCATTTCTCCGCGCAGATCCTTTCAAGATCCTTCACATTCTTGGGTTTTCGCTTATCAACAGGTTTTTGATTGGATTGAGGTCCGGCGACTGAGATGGCTACACAGAACATTGATTTCGTTGTCAAGGAACCATTTCAGAGGCAAGATTCATGATTCATGGCATAATGAATTAACATAATGAAAGGCAATTTTGTCTGAAACCTCATTATGTCAATTCATTGTCATCAATCTTGACCAGTGACCCTTGACCTCTGGAATTAAAACAGCCCCAAAACATCACTGAGCGACCACCATATTTCACTGTGGGTATGCATCTCTGGTTCAACGCCAAACATGCCAAAGCTGTATCTGATCAAAACGCTGCATTTTGGTCTCATCTGACCAGAGATTCTTATTCCAGTCATAATTTAAATGACGTTTGGCAAACTTCAAGCGTTAGCATCTGTGTCTTGGAGTCAGAAAGGGCTTTCTTCTGGCAACCCGTCCAAAGAGGCCGTGGTTGTGGAGGTGATATCTGGTGGTGCTTTTGAAACCGGTGACCTCAAAATGCCACAGAGGCCTGCAATTCTTTCACAGTGATTCTTGGGGATTTTGTTGCTTCTCTCACCATCCTCCTCCCTATCCAGGGGGCAAAATACATATGAGTCCTCTACCCATGAGGTTTTAAACTGTTCCATATCTTTTAATTTTTTTATTAATTGCCCTGACATTGCTTGATGATATATTCAATACCAGATTTATGAAGGTCTACGATCATCGGTCTCTTTTGAAAAGGAAGTGATGTAATGGCTCAATATAGTTCCTTAAGTCATAGATGAGTTTAAATATTAGTTTAATTTCTGGTTTAATTTTGATAGATGTTATTTAAAATAATCTTTAAGTATGCCATTGATTGTGATTAGGGTGACATAAACTTTTTATTTGATTGATGAATGATTTTGGTTGGTTCTATTGACACATTACTGAAGTACAGGATGCTCACATGTTGATATTTTGAGTTTTTCTCTATAATAGTATTTTTTACATTTGTACAGTATTGTCTGTGCATTGCCAGTCAGGGGCGCCAGTAATTTTGGAGCCCACTGTAAATACTGTAGCAGTTCTGATTGTTGTTTGTTGTCTCTCCAAAGCTCATTAGAGATTTTTACTGTTTCTATGGTTACTGATTCTATGGTCACTTATTCTATGGTTACTGTTTCTATGGTTACTGTTTCTATGGTTATTGATTCTATTGTTACTGATTTTATGATTACTGATTCTATTGTTACAGATGACAAAGGAGAGGAAAGTGAATGTATCCATTTAGATGATTTTAAAGTATTAAATTTGTGTGTGTGCCAATGTTGTGTCAATGTTGTGCCTGTGAAGTGTGTGTGTGTGGTTTTTCTGTAATGTGTGTGTGTCAGTGATGGGTCAGTGGTGTGTCAGTGATGGGTCAGTGGTGTGGTCCTCCCCAGGGGACCATACTCCAACAAAATATTGTTAATAAATTAAGATAATTAACTTAGGACACATCGATCAAACTTTTGAGTTCAAAGAAATAACATTTTTGCATTATTTTCTTTAACATCAGATATGCAGTAGAGTTTTCACCAATTGTTGTCAGTAGTTGTCAAAATTTAGTTGTCTTTTTCACTGATGTTCTGAAGAACGTTTTTATACTCAATCTACCAGTAGAGTATAAAACTAATTAGGCAACTTTGATAATGTTGGGACAAGTTGTATTCTAGCTTTCAAATGAAACCTTGCGTTATTTTACCTTCTCAAATAGGCCTGCTGCTCACATATTTCTTTAAAAAAAGCAGTTGATTTGGTTTTCAGATCATCTCTCTTTTCCTCTCTTCTTGTCCTCCTTCTTTTTCTCTCTCCTCGTTTTTAGAGAGTTTTCTAAGGAGAGGGAGAAGGCCAAGGCTCGTGGAGACTTCCAGAAGCTAAGGGAGAAGCAGCAGCTGGAGGAGGACCTGAAGGGCTACCTGGACTGGATCACCCAGGCCGAGGACATCGACCCGGAGAACGACGACGAAGGCCTCGACGATGACAAACCCAGGAACCGTGAGTGCAGGCTGGACAAGGGGGGGTGGGACGAGGCCAGGGTGGGATGAAGATTAGGTGTGTGTTTGTATGGATGGAGAAAGGGTGTGGATTTGTGTTTTTTGGGTGGATGATTTTTGTACCGATCAGGGATGAGCAGCAACAGGTACGTCCATTGGTACTCATCCATCAGCTACTACTGGGTACTCTCTCAGAACAACAGTAGGTGTGTGTGTGTATGGGTGTTTGCCTGTTTGCCTGAATCTGTGTGTGTGTTTGTGTGCTATCTTCCCTAGCTAAGTCACAGCCCACTGCTTGCCTACTGCTAATGTAGCTAATGTAGCTAATGTAGCTAATGTAGCTAATGTAGCTAATGTAGCTAATGTAGCTAATGTAGCTAATGTGGATGGAACCGGCTGCCTCAGCTTTCCCTGTCACCTTCAGGCTATGTTGCGCAATCCCTCACAGAGGGTATTTATTGTAGCGGAGGATCATGAAAACAAACAGGGGAGGGGTAACTGAGGAGAGAGACACCTTAATAATAGACCACCCACACACAAACACACACAAACCCTTTGATGGTAGCATCAAGTAGTGAAGTGATTACAGTTTAACTGGTGTGAGTGCACACTTGTCTGACAGCACACTTTTGAGCCGGTCATAGTTGCTGTACAGTATCTCCACAGGATCTGTACAGTATCTCCACAGGATCTGTACAGTATCTCCACAGGATCTGTACAGTATCTCCACAGGATCGCAGCAGCGATGTAAATCAGTGCCGGCACAGCGCCCCGCCCCTTTTATCCAGGCAGAGCTGTAATGCAGGATTTTACACCAGCACGTTAGGGAGAAGCCTGACCGTTAGACAGCCAGTCATCCTGCCTGGCCTTCATGTACAAGAGAGAACAGCTTATCTTGCTTTGGCGTCACCTCTCTCTCTGTCTCTCTGTCTCTCTGTCTCTCTGTCTCTCTGTCTCTCTGTCTCTCTGTCTCTCTTACTCTCTGTCTCTCTGTCTCTCTGTCTCTCTGTCTCTCTGTCTCTGTCTCTCTCTCTCTCTCTCTCTCTCTCTCTCTCTCTCTCTCCACTTCAAAACACCAAAGGTAATTTAGAACTGAATATTTTTTCACCCCGGTTGGGTACCCGAGCTTCCGTCCCTGTTTTTGTATCCCCTGCTCCTCCCCTCATTGTCTCTCTCTCTTCCTCCCTCCCTCTCTGTCTCACACTCTTTCTGTCACTACACACACACACACACACACACACACACACACACACACACACACACACACACACACACACA
>JACXGM010022134.1:0-16880 GCA_016801145.1 Umbra pygmaea | reverse complement strand
CACCACAGTAACACACCACCACAGTAACACATCACCACAGTAACACACCACCACAGTAACACATCACCACAGTAAAACACCACCACAGTGACACAGCACCACAGTAACACACCACCACAGTAACACACCAACCCAGTAACACACCAACCCAGTAACACACCAACCCAGTAACACACCAACCCAGTATCACATCACCACTGTAACACATCACCACAGTAACAGACCACCACAGTAAAATATCACAACAATAACAGACCACCCATGAGTTATCTAATGATCTACTGTAATGACAATGACCTGTCAATAATCTTGACCTTTAGAACTAAGATGTGTGACGATCATTGTATGCATACTTCATCTTGTAACCTATATGCATTATTATAAAACATCAACATTATCAATCAACCACTGTCTACCCAAGGACTAAGCACCTGCCTTGGAATGTGTTTGCCTCAGGTGCAGTTATTAATGCTTTGGGGAGATGCCCTTTGGTTTATGGGGCCCTTGTTGTATTTCGACTCTTGCCCCACACGTTCCTTGACCTTTAGCAAGACGAGGTTGTGTTTTCGACGGCAAAGCAGTTAGTTGTTTTTGAAGCATGCAGCCAAACCAAGGCTACAACCTCCAATTAGAACATGTCTTTATATCTCAGTGGGGACTGAACAAACATTTTACTATTAACAAATGGACTCAACTAAGAAAACATTGGCCTAGTATGAAGGTTATAGAGCAGGGAATGATATAGATGTTTGGACTTTCAATGTACTGTAGAAATACATAAATCACTGAAACATACAGTATGATAAAAACACACGGTACCGCTATACTCATGAGAAATAAAACAATATGCAGATATAAATACAAAAACAATTTACCACAATCAATTTAATATCTTGGCCAGAGGTTACATTGTCTTTTGGTTCAGAGACAAACACTGATGTCCATACATTCATGTGTCCCAGAGCTTGGAGGGCAGCAAATCATGTGAAAGAAAGAAAATTGTCCACGTAACAAGTGGAGCTGCTCACACCAATGAGTGTCTGTGTTGTCGTCAGTAGTGTTTGGGTCTGTGATTGATGCAGACGCCAACATTTTGGGCCCTAGTAACAGTACCAATAACATCTTAAGGTTACACTTTATTTGGAGAGTCCAAAACACCATCTGTAGGTGCTCTAATTAATTAATTAGATAGCCATATTATTTGATAGTCATATCATCAACAAACTATCAACAAACTATCTGTTGATAAGCAAATAGATGTGCAGTTTAAGGGTAGAAGTAAGTTTAGAATATGTTTTAGATTAATGGTTAAGGTTAGAGTTAACATTAAAGGAAGGGGTTAAGGTTTGGATTAGGGTTAGGGCTAGTAGATAGATTGTTAAAATGTTGTTGATAGTCAAGAGCATCTACAGATACAATTTTTGAACTCTCAAAATAAAGTGTTACCCATCTTAATTTCTTGACTGCTTTTCAAATACTCAACCATAAATGTGGTAGGCTTTTTTTGCATCTTAATTTTGAAAGCTGGTTCCTTAATTTATTGTTTTTCTTAGAGTATTGTTTTCAAAATATTTTAACTTCCAATTCAAAACATGCATTTGAAGGACATTAATGTGTTCATTGTATTAAAATTAATTGCCTCAGAAAGTACCTTTAGAATTGACAACTGCACAAACACAGGAAAATGCTGTCCCTTTTCCTCTGTTTCTACTCATAGAAGGGTCTAACCACATTTTTAGATCTTGAGAAAGAAGACAAACTATCTATAGGATTGTTTTAATTCGCATAACCTTTTCCATAGTGTTTGCATTTACGCAGGCATTTTCCAAAACAACTTTCTCTAAACAATGTATTTCACCTTTATTTAACCAGGTGGGCAAATTAATAACGTCGACCTGGCCAAGACAAGTCGCAGTGGTGCAAGATGACATAAAGTTACACATTAAGTACACAAAAGTACAAAGAACAGAATGAAGAAACTCAGAATATATGATAGGAAATATATACGTAGAGTTAGTGCAAATCGGTCTCAATTAGAGAGGTAGATCAGTTGGTATGCAAAGTGGCAGGGCAATGACAATGGAATAGGTAACATGTGAACATAACTGTGCAAATGATATTGTGCAAATAATGTACAAGGAATAACTGATTGTGCAGATGATAATGTGCAAAATACACCATGTGGCATGACTAAGCCGTGGCAGAATCTTAACCAGCACACTGATCCGGAAGGTTCTGAACAATATATAAAATTCATTGTGATGTACTGTAGATTTGTAGACCAGTTTGTTTACATATTTACATTTTAGTCATTTGGCAGCTGCTCTGGACCTACAGTAAATATAGGGACATCCCCCTGGAGCAACTTAGGGTAAAGTGTCTTGCCCAAGGACACAACGACATTTGGCACAATCAAAAAATCGAACCGGCAACCTTCCGACTACAAGTTTGACTCCCTAACCAGTGAGCCATCTGCTCCCGTATTGTTATCATATGTTTTTTTGATGCTGAGTTAGCTAACAAGATTTTTCATGAATTTTACTAGTACCAGCTGCTGCAATATATGCAGCTAAAAAATAGGAGATATTGTTCAGAAATCCTGCTGACTGGCCGGCAGACTGATATTCAAACATTTGGGGGGGAGTAAGATTACAACTGAATAAAGCAATCCCTTTCTGCCACAGAGAGTTAACCTCGATTTAATAAGTTTCTCTACTACTTGTCAACAACAACATGAATAACATTGACGTCCAGCTTCACCAATAACAAGTTTAAAAGATCACATGAATGGCAAAGTTTTCTTTAGACCTGTGTATCTGTCTGAAATGTGTTACATATTACCCTCAATTTAGATTTTCACCTGTTTACACAAAAATATATAATTCATGCAAATATGTTATTTGTATTTTAGAAAATATTGTAAACATACTGTTTTACCACATACGGATGACTAACTCAGCAAACAAAACCTAATTAATAACACTTTGGCTAAAAATATTTATTGTTATGTTGGCGACACTGGTTAGCAGCAATCCTTAAAATATTATTTTTGTTAAATAAGTCATTGCTAACATGCAACTACCTATTTTTTCTTTACCTAAAACAGAGCCTCATTGTTATCTGCAATGCAGCCCATTCGTCCACATAACATTTATTTTGATTATAGCATGTTTTATGTGAAGAATTTGTAATAAATGGTGTTAGTTCTATTCTGAGACCTGGCTGGCTTGCCATGCAACCAGCATCAAATTTTTTATAAGAAATTACAGTCAGTTTTATTATTGTTAGGACTGATCTGTTAATCCTTGTGACTATAGTCACATGTTGTTCTTTTTAAATCAAATAAAAAATATATGAAAATAACAAAACAAGCAAGCTAGGTATTGTTCTAGCACTGTGGCGTAAGGCTTCAAATTATATTTTAAAAGATGCACTGCGAGTGCATGTTTCCACCATTTGTTGAGGAAGAAAAGCCTTTATTTACATATTATTTAAATTGTATTTAAATTACAGTCATTTAAAAGCTGTTTTTAGTGTGAATACACCCTTTGTCTTGGCCGGGCATCCCCGGGGATTCCTTCAGCCATGTGCCTCTACTGGAAAGGATATATTAAGGATATATAAACTAAAAACACATTAACTGTTTATGTTTACAGTGTAATGTAAGACACTAAGCCCTGCTTGTTCCGGTAGTGACCGCTGGCTAGAACCCTCACCCACCTGTATGAACCATTGCAAATTGTCAACCAACTTCTGGTCATTCCCTTTGATCAATATTCATAAACAACTGACAACTCACTTTGATTAACTCACTGCTATCTTGGAAGGAAATAATAAGTAAATCAGTGTGGTTTGATAATGGTACCGCTAGCTAGATGTTGGATAAGTTAAGAGTTCATCCCCTTAGCTCAGATTGACGACATTGTATTTCTGGAATCATTTACCCAAATGGACAGACAGAGCACACTTCTGTGACAATAACAGCATAAAGACTTTTGCATGCCAAATTGGGCTTCATTCATTGGCTGGCCCAGGGAAATCAACCCCCCCCCCCTCCCCACACACACACACACACACGCAGACATATCTGTGTTCCTCCATCTAAACCCCCTGTCACAGAACGATGAATGGAGCCTTTGGAGAATCACTGTAGAGACAACACGCGGAAGTTTTGATTTACGGGGTGAATATTACCTAAATAAATGCCTGTGCTACCCTCCCTACTCCCGCCACACATAGTACACACACCAAATCTCAGAATGACTGGTAAGTTCAAAACAATATCCTGTTTTCTGCACTGGACTGAGGGGATCATTTAATGGAGTGGCCGGGGAGCATGACCCTGGGAAAGTGTTAACGCTGCCTGGCCAAGAGGAAAGGCCATTGCTCACTATGAGCCTCAGTCAGTCACACTATCGCTGCCCTGTGGGCCTTCCACTCTGTCAGTCTGTCAGTCCTCTACTGAGCTATTCTATTCCCATCACAGAAGACAGAGCACTGCAGCTCTGCAGGGGGAAAAAAACAGCCCTCCAGGGACTGGAATCACACGCACATTAATTTCCCTGAAGGATGGATTTGAGACGTTGTAGTAGAGCAACTACATGAAGTGAAAAGTACTAGCTAACAGAAAGAACAATCATAGCCTTGACACTTAAGTGACCCTGGTCTTGATGTCCGTTCAGCCGCAAGCTGTTCGTCATTGACATTAGTTGTCTCAAGCAGTTTCCTTTAGAAAATAGACTAGCAGTATAGGTAAACTCCCATTGGAAATAGCAGGAAAGTGAATATTTAAAGCAGAATACTAAGTTGAAGCCTATAACAGAGCTACAAGGGCAGGGAGTGTATGTGAAGGGCAATATGTATGACCTTGCATAGCATCCTGTTATGTTGTTCCTCTGCTGTGAACCCAAAAAGTGTTTCAACATTCTCTCATTTGAAAATACACAGTTTATTTAATAAAACCTTGAGAAGCAAGTGACTGTGAGAGATATCTTGAGGGCTCTCCAGAAGTCCCACTCCAAATGTTTTACACTGCCATAGACCACACCAGCTCACAGGCTATTGAATGTAAACGCGGCTCAAGCTATTTAGCACTATGTAGCACTTAACAAGTGACCCTTTAAGGGGGTTGGGGCGGTAATACAAACACAACAGGCATAGTGTTTGAAACTGTGGGGGAAAGGTGAGGGGATGAGGCTGGCAGTTTACCTGCATACAGTCCTTCCCTAAATAATTCACAGAGGAAATCTGCTTCAAGAGAAAACATGAAGAGGTGAAACGATAGAATATGTTTACTTGGCCTCTGTCTTGAGTTTTTTAACCCAAAACTGCTCCAACATGCCAGTAGCTTCTGCAAGAGCGGGTCTAATGACCTGAACCATTCATCATGGAACAGATCCCTCACGCAGCAACTACTACCACAACAGATTAGAGAACAGAAACAACCTGGCAAACAGTCATAAAGCAGGGTAGGCATCTCTGTCTGTGTCGCCATGAGGCAGTAAAGCATCAGATTTGTTGCTGACACACCAGTATTTCCCAGCGGTGGGGCCCACGCGTGCCAGCCAGACCCAAACTCCAGGGACCATAAAGCACAGTTGGAACCTAACCTTTGGTCGACAACACTGGCTTGAGCACACCCTCCACACACACGCACGTTCAACCACAACCATGTAACCAGACATTAGAGATACGTACACCTAGTTCAAAATATGCCTTCACTACTGAGTTTTTTTACAATACCTAATGCGAATCCAAATCTACCCAAGAACATTTGTATAAAACCAAATATCAATTGCAAAATGTATACATTAAAATAAAAATATAACATTAACAGACTACTATAACATAGCTTGCATCTATCAGATATTAATGTCATGTCATACATCAGCAGTATCTTCCAAAGGGAATACTGACTTTATGTCAAGAGGCATCAACTGGAGATTGTATTACAGTACATACTATACTTCATTTGGCAGATTATGCACAACTGAACCAGTAAATGATAAGGCAATATAATTTCAAGTGTTTTCCAATTGATTATATGTTTCTATATCAAAACACAGATTAATTAATTTATCCGTTTATTCAACTAAAAGTATGTCCAACAACTCTTTGGTTATACATCTAAAGTATAACTACACTCAGGTTTGTGAACAATTTTTGGTTATAAAATAACATTAGATTTCACTTATATTTTAACAAAAATACAGCAAAAGATGTTGATTAACATGTTCCATATAATTAAAATAAATCTATGTTTTTACTTCATCAATTTCTAAAAAATGAATAGAGGATTTCAGTATTTACAAGTTGATGTAAAATGTGTATTCTTCAAACTGATGTAAAATGTATCCTTCAAACTGCCATTTCAAACTTCAGCTAACTTCAGCCAATTGGTAGCTAAAACAAGGTCTGTAATTGGAGGGGGGTAACTTGAAAAATATTTTTTTTAAACTTTGTATTTTCTTAATATTTCTTAAAAATCACTAGGGGTGATTACAAAAATCGATTTTTACAAACCTGAATTGCTTCTGTATTTTTTTGCTAAAGTTAGCTGATCCTTAAAGTCAACTGAACCCAAATACTGCTCAAGGTTACCATTTAACATGAAGTAAGAAAATATGTGAAATTCTCAATCATGTCATTGCACTTTAAATGGTCAAACCACACATTATTAAAACCTGAATGAGTAGAACAGGGTTCTTGGAAATAAATGAAAAGTATGTTGTTTTTATGTAAAATACCTTTTAAGTATTAAGGCGCTTTTAATATCAGTATTTCTTTCAATGTGCCATGTTGCTAATGTAAATACATGCATTGTTTGTTAACAAACAGAATACAAGTAAATGAATACTTCCTATTTTTGAGGTCATACCTTCAACATACTTCTGAGACATGACAGGTTTGGCTTTTGTGTTTCATGACACGTTCTTATCTTAACATAAATAATGTATCTATAAAAGTTAATAATCTACATGTGAGTTATTAAATATGTTCAAAGGTAATAAAACATGTTTTGTCCTCATGGTTTAGTATTTAATGAATTGTGATGACTTGTTAAACTGTTTCTGGTTATTTTGAAACACCATGTAAACTGTGATGGTGAAACAAAATATTGTCATGGACAATATCAAAGAAAACAACATAAACAGCCAGAAAAACTGAAATACTGTAGTATTAACAGTCACCAATAAACAGTTCTATACATTCCACTTGATTGCTGTCGCTTTCTTCAATTTCTTTCATCCTTCCATCCATTGGAACGAGTACGTCTGTAAGTCTATAATAGGTAGTTGTTGTCACAAGTCTGTATTATCCGGAGAGAGCCGAGTCCAGGCCCAGATGAGCTGAGGTCCAGCTCATGCCTGAGACAAAGCACACCAGGAGTTCTGTGCAGCCATGGAGGTGGGAGCGAAAGGGTAGTCCTCGTATTTGATGTCCACATGCCCTGAAGCTGCACGGTCCACGTGTGATGAAGCCTTTAAAGACAACATGGGATACAGGTGAATGACTGACCACAATGACACTGAACTACGATCTAAGAGCGATGCACGAGTGAGACGCTATACCTGGGACACAGATGTCTGCCCAGGGTAGGGGGAGGCGGCCATGTTGGGTTCACTTTTTATGGTAGAGGCATGTTCTGAGACAGAGAGAGAGCAAGGGGAGTTGGTGCTCGAGACTGATGACCCTCCTGAAGGAAATGGATATATAGATGATTACAAACTCACTAACACACATACTGTATGTTTAAAAACTTCACACATTCTCCATATATATTCCCCATTCTCACCGGTTGAAGGTTTAGACTTGGGCATCTTAGGTTTCCGTTTTCTGGTCTGAATGCTCTCCTTTTTCATGGCCAGTGGCCTGGGTACCTGAGAGGACGATGAGACGCCAACTATTTAGATCCTAGTTTTAAAGTGCCAGGTAACCTCATAAAAATTAAGCTTTCCTCATACTTTTTTTAATGCACTTTCAGATTATATTTCTATAATGAAAAGTGCTTTACAAATGCCAGAAATTATTTTTATTATCAAACACCTGCGATAATCAAACCCAACGCCTACATATAACAAAATGTTTTATTGTACTAAAGAGACGACAAATTACATTTTCCCGTGCTCTAGCAATGGTTAAGGTTAGGCAACACTCCAAAACTCTATACAGGTAATGATTAAGGTTAGGCAACAATCCAGTGTGGATAAGGTTATGTGAAAGGTTAGATTTAGGCAGTAAGGGGTCAAAATAAGGACTGTAAGTTTAGGTGTATCTACGACACTTGATTTTGGCACATGTATAACACGCAAAATTAGCATTTGGTGTCTCTAGAGCATGATAAAACAACATTCTGTTATATGTGCATATAGGGTGAGATCATGCTCGACAGTCCCTTCCACCCTCTCTCTTCTGATAACATCAACCATGATGGCCTTGAAAAGCTTTCACACATCACGAATATGAACTGCTAGCCAGCATGCATTGTAGGCTTCTTGAGGTGCATTATTACAGCAGTGAGGTGTGTTTGTGTGTAATCTACCCCGTGTAGTTTCATGTAGAGGCCGCAGGCGTTGCAGACAGGCTCTCCCTCTGCGTTGCGACGCCATAAGGTGGTGGTGCTTGTGTGGCAGTTGGTGCAGCATAGGCCAGCCCGCCGAGACGTGGCCTGCTATAGATAGACAAGCAAAGGCAAAGTATATTTACCCAACTACACCCAACGAGACTAATGCAAGCATGAATCTAACATTATGCTTAGAGTCACTGGACATAGAACAAGTCCACCTAAAGATGGATTTTACGGCAGGTGCAGAGAACAAGAACATTTTAGCCCCTAACAAATAAATAACATTGATTACACTGTTGGTCCATATACCATATGTAAATGTGGTAATTTTTTGTTGTTTTTTGTTGTACAGTAAAGCTGTCCCTTTACTGTAAATTAAGCGCTGCTCTGTAGTATGTATGCACCAGAGGTCTCCACTATGTTTATACAGAAATGAAACCTGAAGTCCACTGCAAAGGACTTGACATGAGAAATATTCCCCATAGTGCTGGGCTAAGCACTAAGCACTCAGTACTAAGCACTAAGCACTAAGCACTGCCTCACTTCTCCATCAGCTTGTTATTGGACACAGAAGAGGTTTCCAGGCAGAAACATGCGGTAGTTTAGTCATGTTGTCCCAATGCCTCGTACAGCTTTGGCTAAAAACAGACAGCCCAAGGGCAAGGTCACTGGAGGACAAATAAAAACAGAAACAGGCCTAGACACAGCAGAGCTGGGGTCATTCGTGCCAGCTGCTAGGAGAGGCTGGTATCTGCTTGGGAGAGGCCTTCCAACTCTACTACACTGACCTTCTGCAGGCACACACTGACATGGCTTTTTCCACTTCCTCCTTCTGACTGCAGATACCCTCGATAACTGTTTTCCAGGGAATGTGTGTTTCTTTAAAAAGGTACTTAATATTTATTTACTAATAGAATGCATCTTAGACAATTTATAAACCCCATCAAAACATGTTTATGAATGTAAGTGTGTTTACCAGGCGTTTCTGTGGTTTGATGAGGGGCCTGTTGATTCCATTCATTTTGTGGTACAGGCCGCAGGCATTGCACAGGTAGTGCCCAGTACCATCTCGCCGCCACAAAGGAGTCGAGATAGAGCCACAATTCACACACTCCCGACCCTCTCCAGGGATCTCCTCCAACATGTCTGAAATATTGTGAAGTCTTGGTTTAAATACATTGTTTCACATGGTCAGCAGTGCTAAGCAGGAACAGGAATGGAACTGGAAAACGAAATATGCTTAATGTTCAGCTTGGGATCTGTGTCATAATTCTGTACATCTTTGTAAAATTGTTTTGTAAAATGGAGAGATTCCATTTATTGGAATTTCAAATAAAATCTTTGAATATCTGGATGAATAAATCTGTTCTTTATTCTTTTTTTTCTTAAAGAAATTTCAATGAAATAATAAATATAAATTACATTGTAAAAAACATATTAGATTAAAGTACAGGTAATTTACCAGAACGGTAGAGCTTTTAGATGGCTCAAGAGGAATTTAAATCCCTCTTGGTGATGAAAAGAGATCTATACCAAATGTATCAATACAGAGACAGGGTCATTGGCGTATCTATTAGGGCGGCTGGTGGGGCACAGGGCTCAGACGGGTGGAATGTCAATGGGGCTCTTATCAGTGTTAAGAATCCAGGGGTCCCCATATCAATCAAGCTACTGACACGCGACGGCCTCCTACAATTAATTGCTCAAATTCTTTGACCACATATTGTACATAGTCAACAGCTAAAAACAATAACAATTATATTGAAAACAATCGTGAAAAGAATTCAATTCAAACAACAGCAGTATTCCTGTTTTAATCAAGATCGTTATAATTTTACGCTTGCGTCTGTGTAATTAAATAAATAACCACCTTACTGCAGACATGGACTCGAGGGCTATATGCCCACTTTTTTTACTCTCCCTCTCTCAAACACACACGCACACACACAAACACATACAAGTCTTTTTGCCTGGTAATTTAGGTATTTACCTATTAATTAATCCATTAACCGATTATAAATTGAAAATATTTATCTTAGCACTATGGAAATAGTTACCTTTTGACGCTGAACGAAGTATCAAATAAAATTACGCCGTCTTGTCATTATGTGTGTATAGGCTGTAGGCCAACAAAGCAACAGGTAAGTATCCTGCTTCGAAACTCATTAAACGTAATAGCCCAATGCGTTTTGATGTTCCCCATCCTGTTTGCTGCTAGCTAAAAACGTATCCATACAATTTGGAAATAGATCGTTTCAGTCTGATCTGATCATGGTGACGATTGGACACCATTCAACAGAATGTGTATTGACAATGAAAACACTGCAAAAGAACTATTTGTGGCATTCAAGTTAGCAAATTAATTAATTGGTTTTAGCAAACATCTCTTTTGATGAATGTGTATTGTAAACGCTGTTTTGAAACACTTATTCAATCCCAGGGACTGAGTGCAATCGATGGTAGAATGTACTATGGTACAATGGGCCCTCTCAATCGCATCAATAAATAACTTAAGGCACCAAAGCCTATACTAAATTGGTGATATCAGCATTGCTTTAACACTTGACATAAATAACTAGCCAAAATACTCCAAATAATGTTACAATGTTAATTATGGAATAGAAAATATTGCATAAATTTCAAGGTGAATTGCAAACGTATGTATTCTAGTTTGCTTCCTTATTTAGTGCTCATACGCCATTAAAAAGGCCCAGTTGTAGACTGTAGGCTATAAATGCAATATATGTTCCTCTTAGTTGATTAATTGCTATATTTCTTTCTTCTTTGGTGTTTAACAGTTGTTCATAAAACATATATAGCCTACATATATGAAGAGGTCTTGATAATTTTGATGATTTTGCTATTAAAAATGTCAGTTTTGAGTGAAATGTTCAAACATCACAGGTTTCTGCTCTTTTACAGTGTCAGCGACTTACCCAAACTGGACCTTCTTCCTGACAAACAACTTTGCCGACCTTGAAGACTGATCATTCCGCTCTCAAAGTGTCCAGGTGTCCAAGAAGTCGCAATCTCCGGGCTCATGTATGCGTATGGACTCGAATATGGTCCTCCAACAGACCGCACTAAAGTGCTGCCATACTGTTCTGCCCGACCACCATTGCTGAGTACAAGAGAGTTCTGGTAGGCTGTGTCCCTGACGTTATTGCTGCTTGGCGGACTGTGAGAGTATGAGAATCCAGGAGGCGGATGGGGACTGCCCGGATTAAAAGAGGAACTGTCTGCGCCAGTCTGAGGCCAGCTGTGATGTCCGCTGAGGCCGTGGGACTGATGTGCGGACTCGCAAGACTGCAAGTACGGCAATGATTGCAGCATAGCAGGCACTCTCGTCGTAGGCACGTACACGGGAGAACTCGACGAAGGGTGCATATAGTTCCCTGCATCGTGCGCGTATGGTGACTGGTTGGATGACAAAGCAAGGCTCTGATACATTTTGACACTGTATGCTAGTCCTGTTTGGAAGAATATGGTATTCTAAATCCTGGAACAAAGCAGTTCACGTTGCCTGAACACTTCCACTTAGCTCCTAAATCACCTCCGTGAGTATTCTGCTGGTTTTCCTTGTCCAGTTGCCGGAAAAGTTTGTCTCTCCTGTTTGAAGGAGAAAGAGTCGCAATAAACAAATGTGTCCAGTTACTGAATGATTGTAGACACTAATAATTGACGACACATCAGCAGGCAGTCTACAATTCACACCTAGACTTCCAACAGCCTGAGGCATATTTGTCCCAAGTATTATTTTCAGTTATTTTTCTTGTGAATTTCCCAAATAACCTTTGTTATAAAATATGGATTAATCAGTAGAGAATATCAATATTTAGGCCTAAATTAAATGTATGCAAATTTAATAAAAGGAAAAACTAGTAAAAAATACAAGACAAGTGAACAAAAACAACATCATAAACAAGTAAATATTGTAATATAGCTGTATCATTGTGATTGACGTTAAATGTATTACAATGACACTAATGGTGTCTCATATCTTTGCATGTAGATATAACTAACTATCAGCTTCCCCAGATATCACGATGAACACCTGACTTGCATCATGTCATTAAATCATGGGAACCTAATCACCCACTACAATAGATAGCTGAGCCATCTCCGAGATGACTATATGTCTATCCATAGTAAAGCAAATCACATAAAACCTTGATAGTGTACACAGGAGGGAAACAATTTCATCCAAGAGCTCTCATATTATCTCACCAGATAAGGACGGCCCGGTGATAAAGTCTGTTTTTCTGATGAAGCAGTGCTGTGGGCAAACTTTTTCACTCAGATCCACCGAAAGTAACAGAGGGTCCCATAAAGACGTCCAAAATGAATGTGTGCTAAAAGTTTACGAGAAAAGGGAATTATCAACTTCCCAGAGGGTCCGCGCCTTTCTCTCCTCTTCTTTTGTAGGCTATCTGAAGATAGTTACTTTCGTAGATAATTGCTGATGTAACTGAGCACTGGAAAACTTTACTTCGAGTTATTTGTACGGGCTAGACCACGTGACGACATTTAAGGTAGGACTCTGATGTTGGAGGAGGAGAGGGGTATAGGGGATGAGCATAAGGCTAGCATTAATGGTACCTGAAGAATAGACACATCATTGGTGAATTTGCGGTGTCTTGAGTGTGCTCAGAATCATTAGCTATTACATTATTTTAAGCATACAAGCATTCGTCTTTTTCTGATTTGTAAGTAGTGTTCAAGTGTAATCCCTATATTGTTTTGTTTTGACACTTCTAATATACGACTCATCGCTTAGGTGCATTAGAATATCCATTAAACAAAGTAATACACAAACAAATATAATAACTATTATAATGATTATTATCAATATTTAAACTAAAAATATTTTAAAATCGAAATTTTTAAATAAAGAAAAACGTTGGGTTTATGTCAAATCAATTATGCTTAATATTTAAGACTCATTTCGATTAAGGATCTTGCAACTAAATGGGGATGTAACTAGCCATTCACTTAAAATAACAATGCTCGCGGCAAAATAGGCGACTTTCCTGATCTGTCAGGGAAAATAATGCGCGGTTATATAATCAGATCAATCACAATGTGGTCTTTATAAAACAGGAATACGATAAGTGATTTGACCAAAGTCTTGGCCTGTTGAACAATTATCACTGTCATTATAGACAGTGGTGGTTAATGTTTTATTACAATTTGACTTCACCTACACACAAATGAATTGACAATAATAATTTCAGTGTATATATCAAGATTATGAGGTATATCTCTAACGAGGCAAAGCCTACCAAACAGGCCTACTGCATTGCGAAATCTCACTGCTACCTGCATTTAATGGAAAGTTATAATGATAGCGTACATCTTAATATGGATAGTATTTGCACTCTTATTGAAATTCCCTTATATCGTCTTTTTGCAAGATATTTAGGATTGTTAACAGTAGACATGTAATGTAAGTAACGATTAAATGAAAATTTAAATATGCTGATATGCTATGTTTTACATTTTTTTCTGAATCTCGCTCAATTAAGTCACATTCTTTTTTATGTTTAAATCATTGTTGAACCTTTTCATATCAGCTTTGTAGTTTTATTATATAATTAGCTATATTTTATTCTATAGGCCTATATACTCATTGATTATACTATTTATTTTCCTTATATTTTTATTAGAGTTTTTTTCTGGTTTACATTCCATATGTTTTTTTCTTTTCATTCCGAATGCTTTTTTATCTGCACTATTCTATTCCACAAATCGCAAATATGAGATTAATCATTATGCTTTAACATTGGTCACAGGTGGTATGGACCTAATATGTACAGAAAACAAGAGACAATCAGAGGATACTATCTTTTTGCAACATGTTTTGTCTTTAATCACCAATGAGGTTCGAACGACATGTGACTCAATCCCTTAATTATATTTCTACAGTTGCCTTTTAATCAAGGATGATTTTGGTCGCCTGAATGTCTGTCATCGTAGAATGGGCATTTACTGTTCAGTAATTAGCCTCCAAAACAGCTCAATATCGACATTTTTAGTAAGTTCAGTCTGTCCTCAGGTTGACTCTGAAAGTCATATATCTAGAATAAAACCAACGAGTGCGCTGGTAATATATTTGAGGCTACTTTGCGCATGAATAAGAAATTGGTCATAATGTGTATGTGTTTGCATATACGATATACATATTATTATAATTTTATTTGGAATTTGATAGTAATGTGTCAGTAGCTCATAGAATAAAACCAAACTCTTAATTTTAGCCAAACACATCA
Source organism: Umbra pygmaea (assembly GCA_016801145.1). Classification (NCBI taxonomy): domain Eukaryota; kingdom Metazoa; phylum Chordata; class Actinopteri; order Esociformes; family Umbridae; genus Umbra; species Umbra pygmaea. The sequence goes on along the minus strand of JACXGM010022134.1, from coordinate 2,045 downwards.
ATAGTAATACCAGAAAAAATTACGATTCATTTCCCAGAGCTGTATATCAATATATTTGTTTGTATGTGGTTGGGTAAAATTTATATTTTTGTTTTGTTCCATAAAATAATGACACACTTGCTACCAGATTAAAAGTGAAAATATTGTAATTCAGAGTATTTATTTGCAGAAAATGGCAACTGGTAAAAAAGAAAAGATTTTACTCAAATTCACAATTATTCCACCAGAATTTAGCATGATTTACAATCAAGCAATTTAGCATGTAGCCTTACTAACAAAACTCGCCAATAGGCTGCATTGTGTAGGAAAATAACTGTAAATTACTTTTTTTAGAATGCAATTTGTTTGTAGGTGAGAATTGGTTGATAATATAACATTTTAAAAGCTGATATGATTCTGTAGGTATTATGATGCTCTAAATTACAAATTCTAAAGACGATTCAGAAATAGGATTAGGCTACACGTTTGGATCAAAATATGTCAAACGCTTATTATAAAATACGTGTAACCCCAAAAGCAATAAGAAATTTTGTGAAATCCCCAAAAACAGTTCATGAACATCATTATCAATGCAAAGTGTTTTTCTTAATCTCTTCTAGTTTACAATTCAGATAGCGAATGTGATTAAGTCGGTTAAATAAAACGAATACATTCACATGCAGCTCTAGCAGCCCAACATTACGAGGCCATGGCGAAACGTATATTTAGCCTATATTAATTTAGCGAATGTCTTGTCCAAAGCGACTTTCTGAATCGTGCATATAGGCCTATATTCTTTCATACATTTCTCTAGGCTACGGTGGAAATAAAACAGATAAACCTGGCGTTGCAAGGGCAAAGCTCACCAAGTGACACTGGTTCGATGATTTTAATAGCTAGAAATTCAATACTACAGGCTTACAAGGACGACCTAATGTACATGTAGGGCTATGTAGGGCAACTGCACAAATACCCTTTTCTATCATATACCAAAAAATACATTTTTTATTATTTACAGTGTGAAAGAAGCTATGTGACCCAAGTGAACCGTAAACCTTTATGAACTCAGATTCTCCACTTCAGCTAAAGTGTAACACAGTTATTTGATTATTTTCCTATTCCCTATAGGCTAAAATCTCCATCAGCCTGCGGTTGTCATAATCCTAATTTTTCAATCTCGACAACCAAATGGGTGAGTTAGCGCGCTGTGTAATTCTCGTCGCTCACTAGTAGAGACTGATAACGACGCATATGAATGAGGTGTCTCTTGAGGTCTGCTCGACTCAAGCCTCATTACGCAGTTCATTACGCTGCTCAAACGGCTCTAGGGGAGGTTGATCTACCCTGTACCCGGGCGGTCTCTGCTTATGTAAATACAATGTAAATTCACTTGGTGCATTTCTCCAACAACTACTATATTTATATTCCTGTTAGTAGGCTAATGTTTGGGTTGTCTTTGTTATCCGCTATGGAGAAATGCTATTTAGACTAATGTCTTTTAACTGTGATTACATGATATGAATATGACGTCACTGTCACTTTTAGTTGAAAGAAAAACCCGACTTTATCTTTATTTTTATTATATAACCCCAGTGATAGCAAATTAATTTCCCGAGTTATATATTGTCTATGATTGTGCATATTCAAATAATATAATCACTTGGAGAGACAACAGTGTCAATGGCAACATTTGAAGGCTAGCCTAGGGAGGTTCTTGTGGTCTCTGTGTGTATTTATGTAATATTTATTGTGATATTAGTGTGAGGTGTGCTGAGGTTGTCCCAACATAGTTTCTGTGTTATGTGATTGTATGGTTGTCTCTGTATCTGTCTGCTTGGCTCCCTCTGTGTGTGAGAATGGTTCTGGCTGGACTCTCCCAGTCTTGGGGGAACTGTGGAGGGAGCATTTGAACAGGCTGGGCCTGGGGAATGTGGAGTAGGAGTCAGCTAATCTCCAGTGCACAGAGAGGCTGGCTCCTGTCTGCCTGTCTGCCATTTCCCTATCTGTGTGTTTCATTTCACACTGTCATTCCCTATCTCAGCTGCAGTGGGGCTCCACACGCACAC